>JBBPJT010000808.1:0-14581 GCA_038088895.1 Xerocomus potaroensis
CTGTTGGGTACGGGGTCCCAGTTTATATGTGAATTATTTATAAATTGATAAATAAATAATAATTTTATGATGATCTCGCCCGCCGTCTCGATTCGAATACAGCCATGCACGTCGTCGCTACCGGTGAGCACGCACCTCCCGACGTCGTCCCCCCCATTCCCGCCGGTCCCCCACCGCCGTCACCGCCAGCGAGTATAAAACAACCCGACGACCCTGGCGACCTAATGCTCACTCGCTCACTCCACAGCCCGCCCCCACACCACCAAACGCCCTCCGTCGACTCGCGCGACACTTCCCGGCACTTCCCCCGCTCACCACCCTCCGCATTCTCAAATTCAATCCACCATGACCTCCTCCACAGAGCGTCGACTGACACGAAGCTGTCCATCGTCAGCGCGCGCACCGTCGCATCCTCTGTCCGTGCGACGCGCACACACCTTGCACCGGACGGCACATCTGACATCCTCGTCGTCGCAGAGACATCCACCTCTGTCTCTCTCCCTGCTTCGTCACCCACCAAGTACATGCGCGGCCATGCGTCGTCCCTCTCTCAGTCACACTCGCCTGATGGCTATCTGCACCCACCCTTGCATCGGCCTACCCGGCGGAATACGACAGGGGGTCACATTCGTCCGGTCCGTTCAGCGCCTCAGGCTGGTTCTCCCTACGACATCGACAATGACATCGAGGACGACATTCAGCTCCAGGCAGAGCAGATCAGGCGCGAGCGAAAGAGAGCAAAGGCGCAAAAAGACGCAGAGGATGCGTTGACCCATATGACTTCTAGACGACGCGGCTCGTTGGGTAGGGAAGAAGAAAACAAGGTCCTCGTCGGAAACTTGATCGGTGAAGACCACGTCAACTATGTGCTCATGTACAACATGCTCACGGGCATTCGCATCGCTGTCAGTGCTACATGTATTGTAGTCCACTTCTACTTATCCCCCCTTTCCCCCCCTTCCCTGCCAGGTGTCGCGCTGCCAAGCAAAGATGAAACGACCGCTTACTGACGTTGACTTTACTGCACGACACAAGTATTCCTTTGATATGTGCGCGATAAATTTATCCCTCTTTACTGCCACATCCTCATGTTGTACACAGCATCGGAAATGAACTAACGCCCTCCGCCAAGTACGATTTCAAGTTTAAAGACTACGCACCGTGGGTGTTTCGTGAGCTGCGCGAGGATTATTTCCAACTCGACCCTGCCGACTATCTTCTTTCGCTCACGGCCAAGTACATCCTCTCTGAACTCGGCTCACCGGGCAAGTCGGGTTCGTTCTTTTACTTTTCGCGCGACTACCGCTTCATCATCAAGACCATCCGACATTCCGAGCACAAGTTCCTGTTATCGATCCTCAAAGAATACTATGCACACGTTAGGAGCAATCCCCACACATTGCTCTCGCGGTTTTATGGCCTTCACCGTGTCAAGCTACCCAGGGGCCGAAAGATCCACTTTGTCATCATGAACAATCTCTTCCCACCACACAAGGATATTCACGAGACATACGATCTCAAGGGCAGCACAATCGGCAGAGAGTACTCGGAAGACCAGGCGACAAAGAACCCTCGTGCTGTGCTCAAGGACCTCAACTGGATCAATCGCGGAAAGATGCTCGAACTTGGACCGGAGAAGCGTGCGTTGCTTACAGAGCAACTTCGTCGTGATGCTGCGTTCCTCGAGGCGGTGTATGTGATGGACTACAGTTTACTTGTCGGTATACACTTTGTCCAGCGCGGGAATAGGGACAACGTGCGCAGCAACACGCTCAAGGTGTTTTCGGTAAGCAAGTGGCGGTGTAGCGGATCTCACATCACAGCGTCCACGACTGACGGCCGTGTGTGTTTTCTTGTGATAGCCGTCTGTACCTGCCATTCGCCGGAAAAACACGCAATACAAGGGTGCGCGATCGCCCGAAGCTATTGCGATGAAACGTGCGATGCGCGAATCGGATGTGAAACGTCTCGGATCGGGTACAGATTTGCCAGAGGAGGACACGGGCGACCGTCAGCATTTCATTTTTTATCAGGACGAGGGCGGGCTACAAGCTACGAACGAGGCTAATCAACCAATGGACACGCTCTACTATCTCGGCATCATTGACATTCTGACCCCCTACTCGGTCGTCAAACGGCTGGAGCACTTTTGGAAGGGGATGAAGGCGGATCGCGTAAGTCGTGTTCATGATATCTTAGCAAGGAACACATGACAGACGGTGGTCCTTTAGCATAAAATCAGTCCGGTGCCACCACACGAGTATGCTGATCGCTTTTTTACCTTTATGAAAGCTATCATGCGGGGAGGTGGTGGTGGCAGTCGGTTTAAAGCAGAATGACCATAATTTCCGTTGGGTAATTCTTTCTCCCTTGGTTTTTGGGTGGGAGACACTTTTTTTTAATGCTTGTCACTTTCTTTCGCCCTTGTCTTGTTCCTCTTCAACGAACGAGAGAAAGGAAAACAAACAATTTTTTGGGTGGACACTTTTTTCTCATTGTAAACCTGCTTGCACCAACGTTAGTATACCATCCCAATGCCCAAGTCGTCCTCTTCTTTTTGTTATTTCTTTCTCTTCGCATCCCAGTCTCTATTTATTCTCTAAGGGAGAGATGTCCCATGCACGATGCACGTTTCAGAAGCTTCAACCGCTAACCCTCTGACATTCCTTTTGTCTCCTTAGCTCATGAACGATGGACGGTTTCGATTGATATCCATTCCAACACTTACACTCCTTTTCCCGTTCTTTTTCCCTTTGGTGTTCGTCTTATTATTATTACTTGCCCTGTACATATACTGTAACCTCGTTTTCACAACGCAAATCAGGCCAAGGTACCAGTAGCTCATCACATACATCATAAATGGTCGCCCGCGCGGCTAGACATACATTCCATCGTCATCGTCGTCCTCTGCCTCGCGTTTCGGCTCCCGCGCATGCGTGCGTCGTTTAGCACGCGTAGGCGGCTCCGTATTCTCGGGCTCACCCTCGGGTTCTTGCACCTGCCCCTTTTTACGTGCCGCTGTTGTGTGTATTGTACATATGAGGAACCGCGTGGGGCACCATGAAGCAAACCAGGACTCACACCGGCGCGTCGCCTTTTTCCTCGCAGCCGCCTTCTTGCCTTCGACGCGCTTCTCAAACGCCTCGTCTTCCTCTCCCTGACGTCGATGTCCTTCTAAAATCTGCTCGAGAAATCCGTTAGCCCCTAACAAAACGCTCTCCCTAAACGAGGACAAGGGACACGACGGACCGACTCAAACTCGTTCAACTCAGCATCCGGCTTATTCGCCGACTTGTTCGACCGCGCCTTGGCCAGCATATCCGCAAAATGTGCAAACACCGTCGGCTCGTGTAGCTTGTCGCGGTAAAACTGTAGACCGTCGATCAACTTCTTGACCGAGCGCTCCGACTTGAACGGGAGCAGTGCGAGACAGAATGCAATGTCGCGCCATTGGCGGGCGTCGTCGGACAGTCGGAAGCGTTGACAGAGTTTTTCGACAATGTTTTCCGCTTGTTTTTCCTGGGAACGGACGGTTGCGTACGGTTAGTTTTGTGGGGGGGAACGGATCGACGAATACGCACTTTCTCAATAAAGGAAAAGATGTAGCGCATCGTGCTCTGGAACTCTTTTTCTTCCAAGGCATGTTCCCCAGAGGACAAATGACTGATCACTGCACGAATTGCGAGTCAAAAAATGCGTCAATGTGAAAAAAAAAAAACGGTCCGACCGTCTGGCAAATTGTTATAAATGGCATTGTCTTTTGTGGACAGCTCTGTGAAGAACAACTTGGCCAGATCCGACACCCGTGGCTCCTTGTCCTCGAGGCACTTGGCCATCTCACCCAGCTGACCCTTGACCTTGATCATCCCGTTGAGAATGAGGTGGGTGAGCACCATGAGCGTGTTTTTCTTCACGACCAAGTCTTGGTCCGAGAGGCCCTTGTACAGCTCGTTGCTGTTCTCATCAATGATGCTGCTAAAGGAGACGGCGACGTCCCCGAATGCGATGACGATGTTGCTACGGATGCTTGGATCTTTTGACGTCTCGAGAAGCTTGAACAAGAGGTGGTGGTGTCGGTCACAAAATTGCGAACTAACGCAAAGAAATTTCGCAAACGACAGTGTCGCCGTCGCGCGCAGAGTCTGGTTCTACCAGACCTGCCGTGAGCAAGTCGCCAACGAAAAATAATGTTAGGCTCCACGTACTCTGAACTTGTGGGGGCTCCCACAGACATGGACGAGCATGGGTCCGAAAAGCGCCAACAGTGATTGGGGCCCGTACAAGAGCTCTGTTTCTCGCACCGCAGCGATGCGCTCACCGATCTCATCCTCGACATTACCGGCGACCTGATCAAGCTCCTCGACATCTTTCGAGCCCTTGTTCGTCGAATGTGGGCCAGCTGCAAGCCTCTCCGCTGCAAGTACACTTCAACCAGCGTTTCGAGGAGAAACCACGACACTGACCCAACTCTTTCTCGTCCTTCTGGCGCTTCCATTCTCGTTCCACGAGCTCGAGGAAAACAATATGTTTGATCGCCACGTGACCGACAACGAATAAGAGTTGGCTGAGATGGAATACATCACCGACGTCCTTCTCCCCCGATACATGACCGAGTCCCTGCACAGTGGATGGGCCCTGTGACAGAAGTGGGGACGATGGGGAAATTGTCAACGTTGGGGGTTCTGGATCCGCTTCCATCGCATCTGGATCCCGCTCCTCGTTCAACGGCATAACCGATGGAGGCGGTTGGGGCTTGGACGTGAACGCACGACGGGTGAGATTCTTGATGATTTCGTTACATAACTCGTCCGGGCGATCACCAAGTGCATAGATGGTATTGATAGCTTGCTCTGCCAATCCAAACCATTCTCTGGAACGGCAGGGATGTTCGATGGCATTTTGCAAATTTTTGAACACAGGATTGGACATTTCCATGCGAAGGGTCTTGTTTAAAAGGGATCCTATCCGCCACACTATCGGTACAAAGGACAGACAACCGGCAGGTAGGCTTACCCTTGACCTTTTTCGCGCTGCCATTCAGCCGTTGAAGAGCAACGCAGGTATATCGCGCGAGCGTAAGATCAGCCTAGGACATATTTAGATCTCAACGTTAGGAAACGACCACGGAACGCTACCTTCCCCAGAGGGCCTAATCCTATTCGGAGTAGAACGTCAACGTTTTCAGATACGACGCTACGCTTTGCCAGCGCAAACATGCCGAGGATGATGATTGCGCCTCGTCTTTGACATGCAGGTAGGGACTTGGTACAACCTGACACAGGATAAGTTAGCAACCCTATTTACGCCTCAAGATGAGGAAAGAATTTACTGTAGACCTGCCACAACTTGTTGATAATGTCGTGGTGGACGCGTTCCTCGTCCATCATAGTCTTCATCATTTCCTCCAGACTGGTCAGCTCTGCTAGCGTGGAGTCATAGGTCAACCTAACGCAGTCAGTGAGACAGAAAAAAGGAACAGGATAAACACCAACTCGATCATGTTCTTTGCGATGCGATTCACTTGCTGCTTCGGTTCCATGTCAGGCAAGGGGTCAAAGTACAAGCTACAATAGCACTCCAGTAGACGCGAGCGCACACCCTTGAGTTCTCTACCATCTTCTGATGTTTGACTATTGTCTTTCGACCATATCAGGTGAAGCATACGTTTTATACCAAGCTAACGTGTATGTTAGCCACAGACTACACACGAAAAATACAACTAACCTCTGATGATTCAAATTCATATTCTTTGGTCACTCGGAAAAACTCCATAGCCTCCAATACCTCTGCTTTGTTGGTACTGCCAAGCAACTGCATCACGGATTCCATGGAACTTTCTATTGCCTTGATAAAGCCAAGCGCCTCTGCATAATATTTTTTCCGCAGTCTAAGATGGAGGCCTTCATTGGACTCCAGTGCAGCGAGCGCTTCTTGTTCCGAAGTCATCGCCGCGAGGTTCACCGTTGAATTACGCGTCTTCTTCTTTTCTTTTCGTTTCCTCGGCCTGGGTTGTTCTTCGTCCTCGTCCATTATGCGGTCCAACTCCGTGCCAGGATCGTCAACATCCATTTCGTCTTCTACGCTCGGTCTGATAGATACCATTAGGGCGGAATAAACAACCATGTCTTACTTACTTTTTCCTTTGTTTGCTAGCCCTGGGTGTGCTCTCGCCATCGTCTGCTTGCATTTCATCATCCTGACTAGCATCCTCTCCATCTTCCTCGTCTTCACCCTCCTGTTCGCTTTCTTCTTCAGCCTCATCACGTTCTACGGCCTTCCCAACTGCATCCTCCAGCTTTGCTAGTTTATCCGCCACCTCGTTATAATACCCCTGCCATTTCTCCCGGTTCAGCGGACCGCCATGCATGAGTCCCCACGGATGCGTTAAAACTAGCTTGGTCAACAAGGCCACCGCCGACTTGCGCACCGTCGAAGCCTTGTCTTCCAACATTGCGACGGCATGTTTGGTAATATCGAGTCGCTGTTTAGGGAATGGAACACGGAGATCACAGAGTTTCGAGAAAGTAGCGAGCACTTTGGAGCGCACGTATGAAGACAGATCGAGCGTGCGCGAGATGAGGAGTTCGAAAAGCCCGCCGAGCTGTTTGTGTGTTTGCGCCGAGTCGTTAGCCATATCTTCTGAGCTAGAAAGTTCGCGAATCAGGGAGCCGATAACCTCAACGAGGGCCATGCGCATTGGATATGACTAGGAGGTTCTCTATCAATGACAATGTTTCGGGGAGGCAGGCACATACCTCTGAATCTAAATGGTTAATTAGCAGACTGATTTGCTTGAGTACTGACCGTGGAGACTCCTCGCTAAACTTGATCAGGAAACGCGAAAAGGCTCTTGGACTCTTTGTGTCTTGGGCATTAAAATTCATTGAAGCAATGTCGCGCAAAATCTCGTCTCCAAGTTGGGCGTAATCAAAATCTTTGGCGAGGTAAGACAGGAGCTCTGCCATTGGTTCTGAGAGGTGTTCATAGTACTGCAGGGACTGCATGATGCTGATCGCAGCAGCAACGGCATGCCCGTGATGCTTGACAGCGATACAAACGACTTTGTAGACATTGATCTTGATGGTGTTGTCTTTCATGTATTGCTCGCTCTCCGCAATGTGATACGCAGGACGAGTAAGGCAGCTAGCTCATGGTCACTAACCCGGTTCTCAGATGAAGTACAGGAAACAAACGTTATAAACGCGTCTCTCTCAGGACTCGTCAACCAAATACGATGTGTTTTCAGCTTCATTGCCTTGGAGAACAGTTCGAGCATGCCGGATACCTGGTCCATCCAGCTCCAAGCCTCGCTTGTCTTTGCAGCAGCGCGCGACCCCCCTGTCTTACCACCTCTTCCACGCCGACCCCGTGGTTGCGGTTGCGGGGCATCCTCTTCACCCCTCGATTTGACCTTTTCCGCAGCGGTGACAAACCAGTGAAGGAGAAAGGCATACATTTCTAGAGGTTCCTTGTGTGCCCGAACGACTTGCTGATCGTCCTTTCTTGAATCCCTGATCGCAGCGTCTATTTGAACACTAAACCCGGACGCGATCGAATCAAGGAGTTTGCTCATGAGTGGCCCGGGAACTGCATCTGCATGTTTGAGCAGGCTACGAAAGATGTCGAAAATCTCAGGATTGGTGATGGCTTCCGAGTGATATGCAATTCTGTCGACAGCATCTGTGAGAGGATATAGCCAGTGACAACCTGCACGGATCGAGTGTGAACGCACGCTGTAGTAAGGGGCCAGGTTCGGTATCGTGAATATCGTGTTCATTGGGTATTTCGTATGCAGAGACATCTTGGAGCGACTCAAGCTCATCCTGCAGCTCAAAGCTGTCGCTCATGTTGACCCCGTCGATGTGGACGACGACGACGATGACAAGGTTGTTGTAGTTCTGGACGCGCTAGTGAAAAGGGCACGTGCACGCGTTCCTCTAAAGTCACGTGTTCTTATAGTACACTCCTCAAGACCACCACCGACCGATCTACGATGGTAAGTCGAGCCAACCAAGTTCAGGAGTACAGTCCCATTCACCATCCGGTAGATCATTCCAGTCAGATGTTTTACATGCGGAAAAGTTATCGGCGATAAGTGGAATGCCTACCTCGAATTGCTTGCAAATGACATGAGTGAAGGGTATGTCATATCCCATTCTGTCTTCGCCCGACCTGAAGCCCAGTACCAGAGACGCTCTTGATGAGTTGCAATTGAAGAGATATTGTTGTCGTCGCATGGTGTTGACCCACGTTGACCTCATCGAGAAGCTCCTACATTACAATCGTGCGTCACCTCCTCAAAATCGATTCGTTCTCGGCTTGCCAACCATTTTTTTCACAGCCATGGAACGTGCCAAAGACAAAAATTATTAGATGTCCTCGCTGTAGATCTACATCATGGCTTGTTTCGCTCTCCGTGTGTATAACCAGGGCATTATCGCTTCATGAATCCCGATCCATCCACCCCGCTTTAAGTGAAAATCCAGTACGTTGGACTGACTTGTCACTGGTGCTGACAACAGAAATATCCTGCCCGTGACACTACAGCATACCTATGATGGTAACAGGAATGGAGATCCTCATATGCTCAGAAGCACACTCGAGCCAAAGGGAGGTATCGTAAACCCAGATGAACCCTATTCTATTCTACATGAGTGGTATCACCTGCAAGCGGTCACTTGATGCGAATATAACACCTGAAAAAGGAACCCAGTGGTGTCTGTTCTTGTGTTCTTGCTTCGAGCCATGTGACGAAACAGGTGACCCCGAGATGCATCCTCTCAAGCGTGTTGCTCGAAACAGCCAACACTTGGTACCGTCAATGTCTCCGAGGACACGAGTGGTGCTGCCACGACCGAGAATAGAACGCTAAGCAGGAGTCGGGAAGGCTCCTGGTCCACAAAAAGGCGCCTTTACGCACGCCTCTCTGGTGGTGAGCACCCTAGCATGACAGGATGTGGTCATAGCAGTTCAACCACTTTCATTCCATAAAAGCACTTGGTACTGGTAAATAACATCTTCTAACTAATATCCGTAGGTGCTGCTCTAATTCCTGAATATTCCTTTCCCCTCTTCGGTGAATCTGTCGGTAGTAAGAACCGGTCCTGACCATCGGTTAACAGGGCCGTTCTACTGAGGCCACAAAAGTATCCTAGAGTTGTCAATGTAATGACTGAAGTCTATTGTGAATTTAAACCTATGGACGATGTGATTCAACTCGCTATGAATGTTGCTTCCGGACACATGATTCGTGTGCGATGACATGCTTATCTGTAGGCTCTCATTGACTTCATAGCTGTTGCTACGCTAAATGTCTCGTTAAAAAATCGATATACGATGGTGAAAGAGAATGACAGTGCTTCTTAATGGACATAGATCTGAAATGTGAGATTCGACGGGATCTGGAGTCACTTTGGGACACCGGGTTGCAATGGTTTGAAAAAGTACACACCAATTTAGCTACAGCGTTGCGGCCTGCACCCCCGAGGCTGGGAGTGCGAACAGGCCAAACGGCCCGACATGACTTGTCTTGCTATATCCCAATGCACGATCCGTCCTTCGCATAGGCTACCCAAGGGTGACGAGCCTAAAGTGAATGGGGATCTTGTCAGGGGTTAGATACACCAATGGGAAGGATGCAAAGCGGTACAGTTGCTAAACCGTGTCGGCAGAGTGGAGAAAGCCGTAATTTGAACTGTGCAAGACTGCCAGGTAACACTTACAAAGATGTGATCGCGGAACCCGGCCGCCTCGTCACGGTGGACTAGTAGTTGGTCTGCTATCTGTCCCTGAGTCATATGCCGTGCCAAATGCTGGGACGTAGCGTAGCAGGAACGAGTAGAGGCAATTAGCCGAAACGGACACAGCCACCTCGAGTCATGCTCTAAATGCACCCCCTGCGCAAAATTCACCTTGAGCGCAATGAATAATCCGCGGAACATGGAAACAATCATGTTTCGTGTTTCCGGACAGCTTGGGTTGCTGACCGTGCCATATCATTCAAACCGCCTTACCACCGCTTTTCTGACGCAATGAACCGCTTGCGGGCCCATCTTGAATGCCGGTTTGCATTATACTCATTTCGATATCTTCCCAGGATGGCCATGACCGCAGGCATATAGGCACGCAAGCAGATTTGTCCAAGATAGCGTGCGCTGTGACGTTAACTCGCGGTCGCACGATCGTAGATCTAATTGAACTCGGATGCCTTCAGCCCCAGATGGTGGGGAATTGACAGAGGTAGACGTTCAAGCGTTTGGGATGGTCGGTCCGCTTCAGAAACAGAATCGACGGGCCTGAGGTATTCCCGGCGCTTGTAGTCGGGGTGGGAAATGGCCAGTTCGCTGAGTAGTGTACGGAACTCGTGATCTATGTCGAGCGAGAGCACAAGCATGGAGACGGAATTATGTAACGTATGTGTGCTTTTCTTAGTGAGTGATGATGAGAAGGTGGCGAGTATGCTCCGTTTGGGATAACGAAAAAGACACCTACTGCACTGGGATTAAGCTGTGCATTTGGTAGGACGATTCAGCGTCGGTTTTGAGCAGACGGACGTGTTAGACGAGGGCGTGTTCGAGCGGAGCTGGTCGAGGTTGGGGCGGAGAAAAGGGAATCATGTGCCAGACCTGACTGGGGCGATAATTATGGCACATAGATGGTTAGGTGGCGATTGGGACACCCGACATGGGCATCCTGCCGCCATCGTCGTCGCCAACGATGACCAGAGGCACATTTTGACGCGCACGGTCCAGCCCGCAAAGCGACCCAAACTTTAGTTCGCACGTGTTGCTTTCCCCACTTTTGCACAGTGACACCACTGCGGCCTGCTGCCTCTCCGGCGTTACAACTAATTTTTTAGGGAAATACGGTCAGTCATATTCGAAAGTTACTGTTCATAGACAAGTCGCGTCTGGAAGTCCTCCGAGTTCTGAGCGGCGACGGATCGGAAAGGCAAGCAATTTCGAGCGGAGTGAGTTGCTTGCTATCCACTTGCTCGAGCTACGGTCTTGTGTCTTGTATATTACTTCGTTTCTACACCGTGCTCACCCGCCCTCCAACATGTTTCTCGTCCTACCACAGTTCCGCGCCTATCTGCTTACGCAAATAGAAGATCCACTTGTCTGCCGCACCGGTCACTTTTCTTGTCGCCTCCATTGCCATGGCCAACGATCAGTCCAAGACGACTGGTCCAGTGGAGAGCTCCTATCCACCCATGCCGCCGTACGCTCAACCTCTTGGTGCAGCCTATCCTCCCGGGTATCCGATTTATTACGCCCAACCCCCAGACGCGAGTCACGGCGAAAATACGAACGGTAACCCTACAGCACCCCAGTACATGATTCCTTTTCCAGCGCCCCCTGGTATGATGTATCCCTATCCACCCCCTCCTCCCGGACAGGGTACGCATAATTTTTTGCAGGTCTTGAGGATGTCTTACGTCAGAAAAAAATAGGCTTTCCGCAGTATCCACAAACTTCGCCCGCGGTTGCCAATGGTCAACGTCCCAAGCGTAAGCAAGTCAAAATGGCGGTCAGTCGCTAACCTCAGTCGTCTATATTGTAATTTCCATGGTTTTTGACCCTATGTGCAGTGCACTAATTGTGCCAATGCATGCAAGCGTTGCAACGACACCCGCCCTTGTGAGCGCTGTGTCAAGTATGGCATTCAAGCCACTTGCGTAGATGGCGTCCGCAAAGAACGCCAGAAGGGCATCAAACGTGGCCCCTACAAACGCAAGAACAAGACTAGCAACGGCACAGAAACGTCTTTTGTCTGTATGTAGATCTGATCGTTATCAGCATTACATTCTTATCTGGGCAACCGTCGCTAGCTCAAAGTGGTGACTCTGAATGGCAGGGCACCAATGGAACTCCGCAGCCCGCTCCGGCTAGTCAGCCCCCTCCACCCATTCATGCCATTGCTCACTATCCCCCTCCGGAGGGGTTTTATCCCTGTTTCTATCCCCCGCCTGGTTTCATACCGGCTGTGCACGATGGACAATCATCACCTGAAGGTGGTACCAACGGCACGACTCACCCTCCTCCCATGGTGCCATATTACCCCTTGGCACCTCCAGGCTTCTTCCCCCACTACGCTACTTCCGTCCCTCCAGGCGCATTCCCACCGCCTCCAAATGGGACACCGGTAACTACTATTGAACCCGCAGAGGCGGCGAGGAATGCAGCACAACCCGCGGATACCGAAGGACAGAGCAACGGCACGGGTACTTCTGGCAAAAAGCGATCTCGCGCAGGCAAAGGTGGCGAGACAAAGACAAAGAAGCAAAAGGCTAACTCTACCACACAAGAAAGCCCACCCTCTGGCGGAACCGCCGGAGGTAGCGACCACACTTCCGATCCTGACGCGAACAGTCCCGAGAATGACGACTAAGAGTTGGCTTGTATGCCAACGGATATGCCAAATTCCTTCGTCAGTGATATTTATCGCGCGTCTTGATGTTTTTGTTTTCTGTGCCCCATGTTTTCCCTGCCGCCTTCTCCTCCATGCCCAATTTGAATTGATTTCATTCCACCTCTTCTCTGGAACTTGCAGCTCATCCGACTTTTTTTTGGCCTTTAATCTGGTCTTGGTGTGGGTGGAAAGTGTGATGCAGTTTGGGATCGTTTTATTGGCCAAACATCTGCGGACGAAGACTGTTTCCGTTTGCAAGTTGAGCGGTGGCTAGAAACCCCTTTTTTTCCCTGTCTCGATTTCCTTGTTTTCTATACCCACCATATGGGCCTGGTCCATATGGGGTGCGATAAATGTTCTAACACTATGCTGCTGTTTGTTTATGCTCAAGATTGAGCATGATGCTGTCTGGTTTCTACTATGTGTCAATGTCTGTACATGAGAAAGGAGATTTGATATGTTATTGTTTTGCATGCAATAGTTGTTTGATCCATGATCCGTCCCGAAAATGCTTGTATGCATTTCCATGAGGACTTTCGGTGGTGGTTGTTTGGTTCCCAAGCTGTTGCCAAACACCCGCTTAAATTTATTTTGTTTGGATAGCTTGAAGGGTTCTTTCCATTCCGGTCCCTTGTCTCTACCAAAAAAAAAACAGTCTAAAATGTCGTCCTTGCGTTCTCTTCGCCAACTGGCTTTTGTATCGTCTCGAGCCGTTGCACGTCCGGTACTCCGGAGTGGAAGGACACTGCTCCTTTCTGCACAGACCCGGACGGCACCGACAGTGACGCGATCCTTCTCAATGACCCCATCCCGGTTCTCAGAGGGTGCCTGTACGTGACCCGTCATACATACACGATACACGCATCCAACACACACGCTGATACGCCCTGAACTCTCCACAGCAGACGTCCCCTTTTCACAAAAGCTCGCCGAGGAGCTCAAGTACGAGCGGGAGAGCGCACCGTCGGAGGAGCCCGCGTTTTTGAAGACGTTCAAGTCACAGGGCATATGGACGGTACGTCGACTCTCTCTATCGTTCTTTTCCATTCCCCCTTTGACACGCCGTTTGCAGATCGAGGATGTAGAGGGTAACGACGAAATCACGCTGGCACGCAAGTTTGGTAATGAAAAGTGGGTATCCGTCCTGTTTTTTTTTTCCTTGTGCGAAAGAGGTTGATGGTCGAACCAGCATCCGGGTCATGTTCTCGATCGCGGATATCCAAAATGCGGAACAGGAGACCGAGTTCGATCAGGACACTGAGGAGGGTGCTGAAGAGGATCACTCGCACTCGTATCCCGTTCGCGTCTCGTTTTCGGTCACCAAGGTGGGTTCCGCCCTCGGTGGGGGGTCTGGTGTGTGGTTCTGACGGGACACAGGACAATGCCGAGGGTGCGCTGAACATTGATACGATGTGTCAAGAGGGCGCCTTTCTTGTGGACAACATCTCGTTTTACCCCGATGCCAAGCTCGGTACGGACCTGACCGCAGAAGCAGACTGGAAACGTCGAGGGTTGTACATCGGCCCCCAGTTTGACACGCTGGACGTGGCCGTTCAAGAAGAGTTTGAGAAATGGCTCAACGAGCGTGGTGTGAACGAGAATTTGGCCGGGTTCATTCCAGAGTATTCGGAACACAAGGAACAAAAGGTGCGTTCGATCAGGATGGCATGCTTTGCTTCGGGTGGCTGACTTTGGCCGTGCAGGAATACGTGCGGTGGTTGGATAACGTCAAACGCTTTGTAGACGCTTGAGTAGTACTTGGTTCTTGTATCTGGACTAGGACTAGGTTTCATTCATTTCATTTTGAATGCCATCATCACCACTCTCTTGTTGAGTCAACAGCATGTGGCCCTTGCTGGAACGCTGCAGAACATTCCCAACAGTGCCATCCTCTTCGACACTGGCCACCTGCCACGCCTGGCCAACCACTGCGCTGCAGTATATAATGTAGATGAATACGACGAGTAGTAGGTAGCAGTAAGAGCAGTCAAGCCGAGATCTCCAGAACAAATGTCTGCGTCGTCCACCCACCTCTACGTCCCGGTGCACAGACGCAACCGGAGCACTGCCAGCACCCAGTCTACATCCAGCACACGCTCGCCCTCTCCCTCGCCCTCGTCCTCATCCTCGTCCTCGTCCTTGCCCCCTCACACACGGACGTCGTCCTCTT
>JBBPJT010000809.1:0-14556 GCA_038088895.1 Xerocomus potaroensis
GCGCTACTACTTATACTACCAGCCATGGCGCACAGACCATGCTGACTAAGCGCTAACTATGGTAAGCCCTCAACCCTGGTGCAAGGGTTGTCCTACAAAGGGAATGCCCAAGACCCTGGGCGTAACATGAGGTAAGCTATAACAGGAACGGCCACGAGGCAGAAGCAAAGAAGGCCCCGTGGCATACACGTGTAGGGCACGTTGCCCGTAATACAGACGACCTAGGAGACAAGCGTTATCCTGAGGTCGGGAACACAAGGATGAAGGAAAGATCTATATCGTATACCATAGGGAGGGGTGGAGGATGAGGATAAAGGAAAGAAATGAACCGGTAGACTAAGGACCCCAATGTTAAGGCGAACAAAGGGTAGTCTTGTCGTAAAACCGTAACACTTAGTAAGCCCATGGTCGACCACGACCAAGACAGAATCGAAAGAGTTGACGAGAGGAAAGCCAGAAATGAGGTCGACGGAGATCTGCTGGAACGGGCGGGTGGAGGAAGACGCAAGGGGAGAGAGTGGGGGCACCGTGGGATGGGTGTTAATTTTACTGGACTGGCAAAGGGGGCAACCCAGAATGAAATGATGGATGAAAGAGACCATGCCCGGCCACCAGTAGTCCTGTTGCAGAAGGGAAAGAGTTTGGAAAATACCACTGTGGCCGCCAGCGGGGGAGGAATGCACGGAGGACACAAGGGAGGAGCGAGCAGTGGGAGGAACATAAAGACGACGTCGATAATAGAGACAGCTGTCGTCAGGGGAATACAACCAATCAGCGAGGGCAGATCAGGTAAAGAGCGGGACACCCCGTTGAAGGTGAGATCGGGCGGAGAGAACAAGGGGGTCCATCAGAGATGAAGTATGGATGGTGGAAAGGAGAGAAGCGTCAAGGTGGGCGATAAAAAGATCAGGGGGAAGAAGGGTGACGTCCATGTTGTCAGAGGACGTATCAACATCATGCATACAAGAAAGGGCGTCAGCGGGGCCCATCATCGTGCCAGGACGAACGGTAAATTTCAGATTGAAATCCTGGAGGAATAACATCCAACGGGCTTGTCGACGAGAGAGGTGATGTGGTTGCTGGAAATATGACAGATTCTTATGGTCAGTATAGACTTCGACAGGGTTACCCGTCCCGCGGAGGTAATGGCACCATTCAATAAGAGCATGAATTACGGCCAGCAATTCCCGATTGTAGATGTCATAGTTCCGTTCTTGAGGAGAGAGAGTTCGGGATAAATAGCTACATGGATGAAGATCCCCATTATCATCGCGTTGCATAAGGACTCCCCCAGTCGCCGTCAGAGAAGCGTCGGTCATTATGACGAAGGGTTTCTGTAAGTTGGGAAGAAGTAAAACAGGGGCAGAGAAGAAAGTCTTTTTTATTGCAAGGAACGCATCGTTGCAAGCGGTATCCCAATTCCATGAGTGATTCTTCTTTGTCAATTGGTGAAGTGGAGCCGCAAGGAGGGAAAAGTTAGGGATAAATTTTCGATAGAAATTGCAGAATCCAAGGAAAGACCGTACTCCTTTCACAGATTGAGGAGGGGCCCATTGGTCGATTGCTGCCAGTTTGACAGGATCCATTCGTACGTTGTGATGGGCAATGACCATACCTAGATATTCAATTTCTTCAGCATCAAACGTGCATTTTGCCAATTTTAGGTATAATTTGTGGGTCCGCAAGCGGTCGAGAATAAGACAAGTGCGATAATGATGAATTTCGAGGTTGGAGGAATGTATCAGGATGTCATCCATATAAATGATCAGCCATCCTTCTGCAAGATAATCATGGAAGAGGTGGTTCATCATAGCTTGAAACGTTGCGGGAGAGTTGCACAAGCCGAAAAACATGACAGTAGGTTCAAAGAGACCGAAGGGAGTGATAAACGCTGCTTTCCATCGATCTTCGGGTTGGATGAGGACGTTATTATATCCCCATTGGACATTGAACTTGGTAAAGATCGTGGATTCTCGCAGTTGGTTGATGAGAGAGGAAATTAGAGGGAGAGGGTAGGCATTTTTCACGGTATGTTCATTGAGATATCGGTAGTCCTGGCAGGGGCGAAGGTCACTGGTCTTCTTCTGCACAAAGAAGAAGGGAGAGGCTTGTGGCGATTTAGAAGGGGTAATTTTTCCTGTTTGTAGATTTTCATCGAGAAAGGTTCTGCAAGCCGTCCATTCTGCAGGATTTAATGGATAAGTTTTGGCTATGTGAGGGATGAAGGAGGGGGTCAAGGTGATCGCATGATCAAAGGGTCGTGAAGGGGGAAGTTGTCTCTCTTTTGGTTCAGAAAACACATCTTCGTATTGGTGAAACATAGGAGGTATCATGATGACCGTTTTTTCCGTTTGTTGAGCTAAAGTGGTGGCAAGAGTAACTTTTCGGACAAGAAGTTGATCGTCTGAACCGAACCATTTATTCCACAATTTATTGAGGACAGGGTTTACGTTGGTGGAAAGATATTGTGCTTCTTCATCTGGGAGAGCAATGTCTCCAGTAGACCAGTCAATTCTTGGGTTGGACCTTCGTAACCAGGGTAGACCGAGAATCAAATGTTCTTTTCCGAGTGTCAAGACAAAGAAATTCCAAGGGTATACCTTTGCCCCGATTTTTATTGCAAGGGACACTTGGTATTGGATAACGTTACTTTGATTTATGGTTCCGTCCACATTTCGCGCGATACGTGGGGTTGGTAGTCTAGTGAAGAGGAAGTGGTGTTTTCGTGCGAACGTTTCATCAATGAAACTTCCGGTTGCCCCGCTATCTACAAGGGCGAGAATGTCAACTTTAGTTGTTGCTCCATACAGTCTGAGAGGGAGACGCATAGACTGTTCATTGGATCCTGTGTGATGTACAGATGGTACAACTTCTATAGGGAGATGAGTGGTTGACTGCAATCTCTCCCTTTTCAAAAATCCTTCCCTCGTTGAATGGCTAATTCAATTCTAGCCTTCTCTTCAGCTTCGGTATTCCCATCGTAACAGGCGGTTAATACATTGTGAATTGTTACGCTGGTTGTAGTACCAAGAGACCTTCTAGTCAATGGAGTAACCCAAGGACCTTAGAAGTTGCACAGGAAGGACTAGGAACTACACTGATATTGCATAGAACTAGCTTAACGCTACTAGTACAGGCGCGAGGTATTTATCCTATCTACTTGTGCGAACGGACCAAGTGGTGTCTACCTAATATAGGTGACAAAACTATGGGGAACGACAAAAGGGGATATAGATGGGAGTTGGGGACACGAGGATAACTTGAGGTTAGCCTAGAAAAGAAAAAGCGTCCGGGATATCGGAAATGAACAGATAACAGAAATGAACTATGGGCACGTAAACAACAAATGGAAGGAACGGAAAATTGTAACATAAGGTCCGGTGTAGCTGAAAAGTCACCGACCTTTTACTCCTTATCGAGAAACTCATACAGCGCGTCATCCGGATCATTGGGTTCCTCCTCTAATTCTTGTCGTCTAATGCGTCGAGGGCACAATTCCCCCCATGAAAGCGTACGGCATTCATCGCATCCATCCGGTCCGCATTTATACAAGGGGCAAGGATGACCCCAATGTTGCCGTTGGCAGTAGACACATGCTCCTTGTGGACAGTTGTGGAGGTCATGCCCAGCGCTGTAGACCGAACAAGAGGGACATTGATGGGTGGGACACCAGATCCCCAGATGAGTGTCCGTCTCATTGCACCACTCACAACGAGAGAACCAAGCCGGCTCCATGACGGATGACGAGGCGGCGGGGGTGTCAATATAGATGGGGGCGGAGGTCGTCTTCTTTGGACGAAGATTATATGCAGGGGAAGAAGGGAGACCATACGTCATGACCGCCCGTTTCTTTCCTTTCTTCTTTGTCTTCTTGGGGGATTCGGCTGGGGAAGGAGACGTAGGGGGGGGCAAGACTGGAGGAGGAACAGGGATGGGAATCGAGTCGTCGTCGTCGAGGGGTATGAGAGGGGGAATATTTTCCTGGTCCGAAGCGGGGGACAATGGAGAAAGGGGAGGGATCACGGGTGAACGTGTCGAAGGGGTCGCTATCCCTGGCATCATGGGGAGAGACGAAATGGATGTGTTGGATGGGGGAACAATAGATGAGTATGGAAGGGAGTCGGGCACCCGTAGAGTTACCGTGGCCTCGTTTGTATTGACGTAGTCGTACCAGACTGTAGGATGGAGATGTCGAAGGAATGGCCGGACTATGGGGCCGATCAATTCAAACGGAAGGGAGTTGATTACATAGCCTAGTCCTAGGCGATAGAGTAAGTCAAGCAGTTGCAATTTGGCTTGACTCATCAACATGTTCCCTTCTGCGGCAAGGATAGGGGGACGGTCTGCAGGAGTGGCGGCGTTAAACACCAAACGAAAGGTACAAAGAGTAAGGAAAAGCATGCACGCATCGTAGATGGTGCTATCGATAAGGGGAGATTTGACGACCCTCATAAACAGGGGGGCATCCTGGAGTACTGCGGCAAATACGAGACGTCAGGGTGGGGGGGGGAGAAGATTGGTGCGGATGGGAAATATTGCTGGGATCTGATGGGTGGCATAGGAAGGTGGGGGAGTGAGGGAGGTGTTGCGAGTGGGAGGCATGATGGGATGGGATGATGAGAGGGGAAGTCACAAAGAATGACTTCTTTTATATGCGTTTAAGATGGTCCGTGTGCCCGTCAAGTTCTTTTTGGGTTCCCATGTATTTTCGGCGTGGGAATACCCCTTCCATTTGATCAGATATTTCCTAGTGCGCACGTTCCCTTTATGTCGTAATATCCGCTCAACTTCCCATGTTTCATCTCCGTCAATGATTATGGAAGGAGGACGTAGAGGATTTTTCCCATGTTCCGCAGTTTCTCGATAAGATGAAAGAAGAGAAGCATGGAACGTGTTGTGGATTCTCCAATTCGGCGGGAGACGTAATTGATAAGCCATGGGGGAAATTACCTTCGTTATCTCGAACAGCCCTTCGCGTAGTGGATTTAATTTCCGCCATGACGTACTTCGGCGGAGATTACACGCATCCAACCATACTTTATCCCCAATTTTCCATGGCCTGAACCGTTTCATTATTCGTTGTTTCATATATTGTTGCGCCATTTCATGTGCACTGAGAGCCTCTTGTCTAGCCTGTTGAAGCCAGGTGAGTTGTTCCGCTAGGGCCGGAATAAACGTTTTTCCAAGAGGGGGGTATGCTCGTGGTTCATATCCGAGGAGAAGAGAAAACGGGGTTTGTTTCGTTACGGAATGAACAGAGGAATTATGGGTAAATTGGGCCATCGGAAGGAGGTCCACCCATTTGGTGGGTTGATCTTGGCAAAACAGCCGGAGATAAGTTTCAAGTTCTTGATTTACCCGTTCTATCTCTCCGTCGGTCTGGGGATGGTATGCGGATGACAGGGCTACATCATAATGAAGCAAACAGGCTAGTTCTCGAGCAAAAGCGGAGGCAAATTGTGGGCCTCTGTCCGAGATAACGCGGTCATGTAAGCCAACATGAGGAAAGACATGTGTGTAAAAGAGATGGGCGATAGCAGCTGCATCTATCGATTTAGAGCAAGGGATGAAAAAGACCCCCTTACTAAGGCCATGGTCGACCACGACCAAGACAGCATCAACGGTCCCCACAAGCGGGAAACCGGAGACAAGATCGACAGAGATCTGTTGAAAAGGACAGGTGGCGACGGAAGAGAGAGGGGAAAGGGGGGGAATGACGGGGTGCGTGTTGACTTTACTAGACTGGCAGAGGGCACATCCGAGGACAAATCAACAAACAAAAGAAGAAAGACCGGGCCACCAGTAGTCCCGTTGGAGAAGAGCGGTAGTACGGAAGATGCCGCCGTGGCCACCTGCGAGAGATTCGTGGACGGAGGCGACAAGGTCGTGACGAGCAGGGGGGGGGGGGTATATAGAGGCGACGGTGATAATAGAGACAACCGTCGGCGAATGACCAGTCAGAGCGAGAGGAATGAGGGAAGAGGGGAGAATTTTCCCTCATGCGGTCAAGGGCGGAAAGGACAAGGGGATCAGAGGAGGAGCGGTGGATTTTATCGAGGAGGGCGGTGTCGATGAGAGAAATGAAAAGATTATCGGGGAGCACGGTGACGTCGGTGTTATCAGATGAGACGTCAGGGGAAACAGAGTGGGAAAGCGCATCGGCGGGGCCCATGGCAGTACCCGGTTGAACGGAGAAATGAAGATCAAAGTCTTGGAGAAAGAGCATCCAATGGGCCTGACGACGTGAAAGGTGATGCGGTTGACGGAAATAGGACAGGTTTTTATGGTTGGTGAGTATGGTAACGGGAAGACCGGTACCCTGAAGATAATGATGCCATTCCACAAGAGCATGAATGACAGCAAGAAGTTCTCGATCGTAAATATCGTAGTTTCATTCAGCTGGGGAGAACGTGCGGGAGAGGTAGCTGCAAGGATGGAGGTCGCCGTTTACATCTCGTTGCATAAGGACCCCTCCTGAAGCCAATAAAGAGGCGTCCGTCATGACGACAAAAGGTTGCTTTAAATCCAGAAGAGATAGCATGGGCGCGGATGTGAAGATGGTTTTTAATTTGCGAAAAGCAGCGTCGCAAGCAGGGGACCAAGACCAAGGGTGGTCTTTTCTTGTCAATTGATGGAGAGGGGCGGCAATGGTGGCGAAGCTAGGGATGAAACGACGATAGAAATTACAGAACCCCAGAAATGAGCGGACTCCTTTCAACGAATGGGGGGGTACCCAATTGGTTATTGCGGAGACTTTCACTGGATCCATTTGTAATTTGTTATGGGCCACGATCATGCCCAGATATTCTACCTGGGAGGTGTCAAACGTACACTTGGACAATTTGAGATAGAGATTGTGTTCTCGTAGATGGTGGAGAACCTTTTTTGTTCGTTCTCGATGAATGGAGAGATCGGAGGAATGGATGAGGATGTCGTCCATATAAATAATCAGCCATCCCTCGGCGAGGTAGTCGCGAAAAAGGTGGTTCATCATTGCTTGGAACATTGCGGGGGAATTGCAGAGACCAAAGAACATCACAGTTGGTTCGAACAGACCAAATGGAGTGATGAAGGCTGCTTTCCATCGGTCTTCTGGGCGAATGAGGACGTTGTTATATCCCCAGCGGATATCCATTTTTGTAAAGATGGACGACTGCTGCAATTTATCAAAGAGGTCGGAGATAAGAGGAAGAGGGTAGGTGTTTTTGACTGTATGTTCGTTAAGATATCGATAATCTTGACAAGGGCGAAGATCTCCCGTTTTCTTAGGTATGAAGAAGAAGGGAGCGGCTTGGGGAGAAGTGGAAGGAACGATCCGTCCTGTGGCCAGATTTTCGTCAAGGAAAGCTCTGCATGCTTGTTGTTCAGCTGGGTTTAGACGGTAGACCTTTCCAATTTTTGGAACGAACCCGGGGGTAAGAACAATGGCGTGGTCAAAATCTCGTGAAGGGGGGAGGACACCTAGGCGCGGTTCATCGAAGACATCCTGGAACATGGAAAGGAAAGGGGGGAGCGTTGTTTGTAAGGTGCCTTTTTCGGTGGCCAAGGAGGTCGACAGAGTTGTCTTGGCGATGGATAGGGTGGGGTGATATCTTTTCTTCCATCATCGGGAGATCTGGGAATCTGGGGAAAAGTGAAGGAATCGGGCTAGGAGAGTATCGTGAAGAGACTCGTCTGGTGTCGGAGTGGAAAACTGCACGTCCCCTCGTGCCCAATCGATAAGGGGGTTAGTATGTTGCAACCACGGAAGCCCCAAGATCGCCTTTTCTTTTCCTAAATTAGTGACAAAGAACTCCCAAGAGGCTTCCCATCCAGGGACGATCGTCTTGAGGGTCGTTTTGTGCGTTATCCACGCTTCTTTGTTTTTCGTCCCATCGACGTTTCGTACTTCCAGTGGGACATGGAGGTGGCTAGTGGGGAGATGATTCCTTTTTACGAATGCCAAATCGAGGAAACTACCAGTAGCCCCACTGTCCAACAGGGCATGGGTGTTGACAAAGTGTGATCCATTTTGCAGGCGAAGAGGAAGATACATGGATTTCGTCATATGTCCCTTCACATACATTATGGTCAAATCATTAGTTAAGAGGGGGGGGGGTCGTCAATGGGGCTTCCCCTCTTCTCAAAAATCCATCTCTACCCTGTTAACTTCCTCTCCTGGGGTTTCCGAATCGGTATAACACGCTTGCAAGACTTGATGGATTTGCTCAGTGGTCGTTCCTTGTGCTACCAAAGTGGCGATATATTGGTCAAGCACGTTGGTAGTGCGAACGTTTTGCCGAGCGTTATTCTGTCCATTAAGTCGTTGACGAAAGGGGTTAGTTGAGGAGGAGGGGGGGGTCGATTGAACGTTCTCTTCTCTTCACGTTCGTTGGGGATTTGCCCTTCCGGCTTGATGATTGCCCGACCGACAACCAATGCGGTGGCACACAAAGCACCTATTTTCTCGAAGGTGCTTGGCGCGGTTAGCAGGTGAAAGGAAAGCGGCATCGATATCCATGGCATTAGGGTCTCTGGCCCTGCCACTTAGGTGACTTCCAATCGAACCGCCGCTACGAAGTGCCCGAATTCATTGTTGTTGAGCATGGAATTTTGCTGCAGTGGTGACCCACTCGTCAAGGGTGGCTGGCAGAACTCCCATAGAGAGGATCATTTGCGCAAGTTGAGGATCAAGTCCTCCGGCGAAGGCATCGATGAGGGTAGCATCATCCGTCACTCCAGATCGGGCAGCATGCAATTGGAAGTCGGCCAAATAGTTCTGAAAACCTTCCTCTTTATCTTTTAAGTTTTGACGAGTATTCAACATTTTTCGTCGAGCTTCTTCTTTGAAATTGTAGGGGTAAAAGGTTTTGCCAAAGTCTTCCATGAAGACGTCATACGTCAATTGCGCGGGAGGAAGGGCTGGGTTATTCAATCTAGTATACCATTTCTCGGCGAAGGGGACTCCTCGCCCTTTGGTAAACTTGCTTAGCGCTGTGAGGATCTTATCCCCATTGGTAACGTAGATAGTAGGGTTTAGTGTGAAATAGGCGGTCATCGCCATTCCCCAGCTAACGGCTTTGGATGTTTCTCCGGTAAAGTCCGAAGGCATCCTGGCTTTTCACTCAGGAGGATTAGGTGGGACATTCATGGCTGGAGGGGGAAGTAAGGCGAGAGGTACGGGGGGAAGTGGAGGGGGGAAGGCGAGAGGGGTTAAGGCAAGAGGGGGGGAGAGAGGAGCGGAAGGGGGAAGATGGTAGGTTGAGTGGGCGGGGGAAAGAGCGATGGGGGAACCTTCCTCCTCGGAGTCTGGAGGGGGAGAGGGAGTGCGAGTGCGAAAACGATAGCGTCGGGAGGAAATGGCTGGAGCGTAGATAGCGTCTCAGCAAGGAGAAGCTAGTTCTTTTGTTATGCTGGTTGTAGTACCAAGAGACCTTCTAGTCAATGGAGTAACCCAAGGACCTTAGAAGTTGCACAGGAAGGACTAGGAACTACACTGATATTGTGTAGAACTAGCTTAACGCTACTAGTACAGGCGCGAGGTATTTATCCTATCTACTTGTGCGAACGGACCAAGTGGTGTCTACCTAATATAGGTGACAAAACTATGGGGAACGACAAAAGGGGATATAGATGGGAGTTGGGGACACGAGGATAACTCAAGGTTAGCCTAGAAAAGAAAAAGCGTCCGGGATATCGGAAATGAACAGATAACGGAAATGAACTATGGGCACGTAAACAACAAATGGAAGGAACAGAAAATTGTAACATGAATTTGCTCAACAGTTGTTCCTCCTTCTACTAATTGGTTGATGTATTGATTGAGAGGGGACAGTTCTGATTTGACGTTAATGGCTCTGATGGGGGTTGGACGGGAGGTGACGCAGACGTTCGATCTGCTAGGGGTGTTAACAGGAGGATTGGCGAAAGGGTTTCGGGAACGGAAGGGATTGTTTGGTCACGTGTTCCCCTGATTTTGTCCTCAGTGGTTGCTTGCGTGGCAACCCACTTTGTGGCAAGTGAAACAGCGGTTTTCTCGGAGGTGTTTTGTGTGATTCACAGGGGTCAGGGCTACTGAGTCAACGTCCATCGCATTTGGGTCTTGGGTTCTGCCTAGTCCTAATTGGAATGATCCTCCTGCACGGATAGCCTGGATGTGTTGCTGCTGCACATGGAACTTTGCGGCAGCAGTAACCCAAGCGTCTAGGGTGTTGGGGAGTGTCCCCATCAAGAGGATCATCTGACTTATTTGAGGGTCAAGTCCCACGGCGAATGTGTTGATCAGGGTATTTTGATCAGTTACCCCGCTTTGCACTGCATGCAGCTGGAAATCGGCAAGGTAGTTCTGAAATCCTTCATCGCGATCTCTTAAGTTTTGTCTGGTTGCCAATAACTTTCTTCACGCCTCCTCTTTAAAGTTGTAGGGGTAGAACGTTTTGTTAAAGTCCTCCATCATATGTTCATACGTTTTTTCATCATCAGGGATGTCACCGTTATTTAGAAGGTGGTACCATTTCTCTGCAAAGGGAACCCCTCTCCCTTTGGTTAGTTTACTCAGAGTGACTAAAATTTTCGGACCGTCATATTCATAGTGACGGGGATTCAACTTGAAATAGGCAGCCATGGCTTGACCCCAATGGATGGCATCTTTGGTTTCGCCAGAAAAGGCCTCCGGGAGACCCGCTTTTGATTCGGCAGGTAAGGGAGGTACTGGGGCAACAACGTCGAGGGGGGGAGTGTTTACGTTTGGGTCATTCATGACGGCTGGATCGTTTTCTGGGGGAAAGAGTTGTACGGGAGGGGAAGGGGTACGAAGTTCCTGATAGAGCTCTTCGTCTTCTTCGGCCAATACGGTAGAGTCGGAAGAAGGAGGAAGGGGGAAATATCTCGGTGGAATTGTTGGAGCGTGGATAGCTCTCAACTAGTGAGAAGCTAGTTCTTTTGTTATGCGTGTGGTAATTCCCGTTGATGAACACAGACCGTGGGAGACTCCTAGTCGTCAAAAGAGGACCTTAGGAGGGAACCTGGAAACTAGGGAACTACGTGGATTGCATAGAACTAGCTTAGTCTAAAAGTACATCTCGCTTGGGTATTTATACTAGCCCTTACAGCGAATGGACCAAGCTATGTAAGCTAAAAGAGGATCGTTGGGGTAGGGCTAAGGGTTAGTGTGGGAAGAATGGGGACACGAGGTAGTCAACGGATGACTAAACCTAGAAGAGAAAGTAGCGTCCATGAAAGAGATGGCTGACATAAGCGTGACGGTAAACGGCGAGAGTGGCATATGAAGACAAGTTGTAACAACTAAGGGCACTCTCCACAAGTCTAGGACACAACAAAACAAAGCTTGTTTCCATTTATTACAGCAGATTACAAAACAATGCAGAAAACACACTTCAGAATTTGTGAGGCTGTGTAAGGACCCCTCATGCATCTGAGTGAGAGTGCAACTAAGCACAAGCTTATTCAGTGTGTTGCACCATGTCATCACCCTCTTCTACTCATCCTGAGGACAAGAAACATGCCTTCACTATTGCTTTAACAGTCTACTCAGCCCTGAAGAAAAGGAGCAAAGGCAAAAGTTGTTGAGAATATGGTATTTGTCTTCAGTTTCTATTACATAACCATATTTCTCTAGAGTGTTCTATGACTAGTCAGAAGTCCAGACTATCAGGCACTGCTGACACTAGACATATTACATAGGTAGATCTTATTTATCATAGATAAGAGCTTATTATGCCATTGGACAAAATAAGAGCACTTATTGCTATTGGCTCTTATTCTTATTCTTATCTTTACATACCTTACTATATTAGTAGGAGATCACTACAAGTACATACAGAGTCTTGTAGTATATACATAAGACTGAGACTAGAAGATGTCTTAATAACCAACCAGTTTAATAGAATAATCCTCTCTACTCTCACACAACTCTTTACTTGGTTGAGCCACTTAGCTTCCTTGTAAAGTTTACCCATAACCAAGTCTCCTACTAGCCACTAGTTATAATCAGTGAGTCTCCCACTGGTTATTCCTTTGCCTTCCCACCTTGTCCTAGTGCTATTAGGAGGACCATTGCTTCTCAATAGGTTATGAGCCCTACTTAGGGTTATTGTGCAGTCATATGCAGAGAGTCTGTCATAGTATGCCTTCTGCAGATTTACAAACTAGTTGGCTTGGAGCATGAGTTGCTGCCATCCTTTTTATGCTCTTGGTACTAAAAGCAGCAATGAAGCAAGGACCAATTTTTATCTTTCACTACCTTGCTATCTACACTCTTCATATAGGTGCTGCATGGCTCCAGATTGAATCTGAGACCCTGAATGTTCTCTGTATTATCATGTGTGTCCAATTAGGTACTGACATTACTACTTTTGATCTTGTTTTTAGACAACAATCAATAGTTAGTAACCTATATATCAGTACAAAACCCTAGCCAGTTGCCCTATCTCATCAGAGCAAATCCTACTCCTCAATCTCTTATCCCTCTCCATCTTCCCTGTCCTATCTGTTCTCACAGTCTCAAACAAGGAGAATACTATGAACGTCCAAAAGTCTTAGTTGTTAGAAGGGAAACTGTTACAGTTTTGAAAAAAATCCACTAGCATCTGAGCTAGCATTGGGATCAAAACCCACTAACCTATCTGAATATTGTTATGAATCCATAGGATCACCCCTGAGCCCCTGAATCATCTTTTCTGATCCTCCAGAAACAGTTTTCGCCCCAAGGTACTCTTATCTAATCTTATCTATAGGGGAGACCAAAACCCAAAATCTTCGCCCATAAATCCTGGACCAATGGACAGATCCCTTGGCCCCAGCTCTTCCCCCCTACTCATATACATCTAGAAGCACCAATGGACGCCCTTACCTCCCATAGATTCCACCCCCTTGGTGGCAGATCTCTAGATGACCCCAAGGGTGACTTATGCATCAAACATGCGATCCATTATAACTAGGGCTATGCTGCCACTGCAGCAAGGACACCATATGTATGATCTTCCATTCTACATGCTACTTACATGCCTCCCTGTACCCTTTACCATCCAATCACTAGATCTAAGTACAACTCATGTAAATAGTTAGATAGCATATAAACCCCAAGGAGCTTGACCAGGAGACTCCCCAGTTGAGTTCTCTTGGTGTTCTCCCTCTGGTAGGAGGCCCTAGCAAGATAGACTCAGTCCTACCTATTCCTCTTTTCCATACCCTCACTCATACTTTGGCCCCCTCTCCATAAGATCTCAATCATTGGGCTTATCTAGGCCTAGTGTAGAGACCAGAGGTGTTTCAAATGTTATGACTGACATACACTTGTCCAAACAATCCCTATACGACTCTCACTGTATAGCCTATGGCAGTCATCCATTTGCCTATGCCTCTCCCTGTTATAGTTTTTTGTACTGACATTTGGTTGCATATGCTTTTTTACTCTTTTCCTTTTATGAACACCTTCTTATTCTCCTCAGTGATCTTTTGTTGAATGCCTTGTGTCCCCATTTTCCCACCATAGTTCCCCAACAGACAGATATGGAGTAGCATAGCTTGGTCCATGCCCCATCTACCACCATATAAATACCCAGGCAACATGTAATAGTATGTTAAGCTAGATCTATGCAATCAAACATAGTTCCCTAGTTCTAGAGTCCTCTCCTAAGGTTGATAAGACTAGGAGATCCTTATTTTGTCCATGTCACATCTATGTTTAGCATAACAAAAGATCTAGCTTTTCACTAGCTGATTGCTAGCAACACTTCAGCCATTTCTCCACAAAGATTTGCACCACCTCCTCCTTCCTCTGAGTCGTCCAAAGATGACAATCAGCAATCACTCCAGCAATATTCCTCTGCTGAAGATACACCCTTACCCCCCTACCCATTTTCACTTCCCCCCATGAATAATCCTGCTGCTCCCCTCTCTTCTCCTATTCCCCTTTTCCAAGGACCTATCCCAGCAGAGTCTAAGGCTGGATTACCCACTAATTTCTCCAGAGACACTGATGACACAATTTGATAGAGCCTCACTATGGCTGCCTATTTCTCTTTCAACCCCCAGTACTATGTTTATGACAGACCAAAGATGTTAGTGATCCTGAGCAAGTTGACCCAAGGTCAAGGCAAGTTGTTTGCCAAGAAATGGTACCTCATCCTGGGTGATGATACTGTTTGAGACAAAGAGAAGACATATGAGTTGATGATGAAAGACTTTAGCAAGATGTTCTACCCATATAACTTTAAGAAAGAAGCTCGTTGAAAGTTAATGGTAACTAGTGTTATGGTTTTGCCTGCACCTGCCTGCAGGCTATCTTCTCAACATATACAGTGGCTCAAAAAAGTGTCCCAATGTTGGGTCATTTTGGAAACATTTAATTTTTGTGAGAGTGTGAGAAGGAATTAGGTAACATGCTTGCAGGGTCATTGATAGCCCTTACTCTTCCCTGTCCAATGAAAGTTTGGTCATGTGATTTGGTTGCCATGCCATTGAGGGACAGCTGTTTTAAAATGACATGTCATTGGGACACTTATTTGACCCTAAGTTATATTATGCATTTTAGTACTCTGTATGTCCTCCTCTTGC
>JBBPJT010000810.1:0-14555 GCA_038088895.1 Xerocomus potaroensis
TCATTGAAATGGAACAAAAGAGCCTTGATCTTTGTCCATCACGTGATCCATACCATGCTAAAGCTCTTGGGAACCTTGCAGTGTCCCTACAGTACCGCTACAATATGCTACATGATTTAGCTGACTTGGACAAAGCTATTGATCTTGAAGAAAGAAAACTTCAATTACGCCCATCTGGTCATCGAAGTCATGGTCTAGCTCTTCACAATCTTGCACTTTCCTTGAGGGATCACTTTGGTGCAAAACAGACTCATAATGATCTAACTAGAGCAATCCAATTGCATAGGGATGCATTAGCAACTTACCCAGCCCAACATCCTTATTTTGCAAGTAGTGCTAGGGGACTGGCAAAAGCTATTCTCCTTCAGTTTCAGTCACCACAATCTGATAACCTGCCTCCTTCGCTTGATAAGGCTTTTGAAGTCTATGATCAACTGAAGACATGCACACCAGCAATTTCATGGGATTTGTTAGAAGCAACCAAGGCTTGGGTTAGGGATAGTGAAAAGTACAACCACTCCTCAGTCTTGGAAGCCTACCAGACAGTACTCAACACACTAGATCACTTCACTTCCCTGAGCTCTTCTCTAGAGTCTAGACATGAAACCATGCAAACAGAACTGGCTCATCTAGTGAATGATGCATTCTCATGTGGCATCAGGCACAATGATCTTCAGGTGGCTGTAGAGTTACTCGAACAAGGCAGAGGGATTCTGTGGAACCAATTAGCCCGCTTTGATATCTCTATCGTCGAATTGGAAAGTCAGGGTAACCGGGAATGTGCACTCGGCAATAAATTCACACGACTCAGCAGAGAACTTCGAGGACATGCACAAGGAAGTGGTGATTCGAATGCGTACTGGCGAGCGAAGGATGCGTGGCAGTCCACTGTAGACGAAATTCGAAGTCTGGATGGGTTCTCAAGATTTCTCTTGCCTCCCCTTTTCGAGGACCTCCAAAAGGCCGCTGAATTCGGACCAGTCATCATCGTGAACGCGTCCAAATACAATTGCGATGCCCTCATTCTCCTTCGCACTGGACTACCCGTTCATGTTCCCCTTCCTTGCTCACTCCCTGATATCGATCAGTTATGTCTCCAGTTATCAGAGCTCACACGGGACCCACATGCATTCGGGGACAAAAGAGAGTCCTGGGTGAAGGTAATGCTGCACGATCTATGGTCGACAGTGGTCGAACCAATCGCCGATGCACTCCAATATGACATTGAACTTCCTCTCGGATCACGCATCTGGTGGTGTCCGACGTCAAAATTTACAAAACTGCCATTCCATGCTGCAGGACTGCATCGAAACGGGCAAAGGAACATGCTCGGTCTGTATGTTTCATCCTATGCACCCTCTCTCTCTGCGCTCGTTCGTGCGCACGATCGTATTCGTTCTCAGAAGGCAGCCCGGGATGGGTCCAGAGGAGCGAATTCGATTTCATTCGTGGCTGTAGGTCAGGGGAGACCGAGTACGGATGCGAAGCAGAGCGAGCTCCCACAGGTAGAGCATGAAATACAACGAATTCGAGACGAGACAGGCATGCCTCCACCCCCAGTTGTCACATTTGAGACCGTCACGGGCGATGTGGCCTCGGTCGATGGGGCCGTACGAGCGTTTCGCGACAACCACTGGGTCCATCTCGCCTGTCATGGTTCCCAACACGCCAAAAAGCCGTTCGAGTCGTGGTTCGCGATGGGGGACGGGAAGCTGACACTCATGCGGATCATCCAGGAGCGATACACGAATTCCGAGTTCGCATTCCTGTCTGCCTGTCACACCGCAGTCGGTGACGCGTCGACCCCTGACGAGGTGCTTCATCTCGCGGCTGGGATGCAATTTGCGGGGTTCAATGGGGTGATTGGGACGTTGTGGAGGGTGGACGATGCGGTTGCGCACAAGGTAGTGACCGCGTTTTACAAGGAGATGTTCAGACAGCCGGTGATAGAGTTTGAGAATGCGGCTGCGTCGCTGAATGCTGCGGTGTTGGAGATGGCTGGAGAGGTGTCGTTGGAGAAGCGGATCGTGTTTGTTCATATCGGCATTTAACTCATGCAAGTATCTGCTTTCTTTCGACTCGCAGGTCGGCGTGTATTGATTTGACCCTGCTAGACATGTTTCTCCTCTGCCCGAAGAAAACAAAAAGATGATTCGATTTTGTACTATTCCCTGGATTCCACCTATCACGAACTGGTCAGTGTCTGAACTTGAAATTTTCCTCTAATAGGCGTTGTTGTGTACGATACAGAGACCATCTATGCTTCCCTTCTTTGATTCCTTGATATGTCTTCCTCCGTCTGTATCATGTCCCATATTCCGTACCGAAGAACGAAACAGTTGTGATTTTGCCCTCCAGAGTATGCCTAAGGTCTAGCAGCTCCTCAAAGCCTCACTCCCGAAAGAACGTGAACAGGGAAAAAAATGGGTTTCTTAATAAACTATCATCTAGACACCATTCGACGTTGACACTGTCTCCGCGCCATCCGCTGGACCATCTCTCTCACATAAAACACCGGCCAAGCTACCTGCCGCACGATCCGGCGTCCTCCGGGATGAAACTTGCTCATCTTCTGCAACACGATCACTAACCATGCCGTGTGAAGCGCAAAAACGACCGTCCTTTCTATATACTGCGCGAGGTTCAGTTTCGCACACGGGATCACTTCCGGGATGTTCATCCCAAAGTCGCCCTGAAAAGGAATACTATTGTCAAGTAGGAGATCTGTTCGCCGTGACTCAATACATCACGACGCCAGGGAAAATAAAAATATGACAGTCCCTGCTTCGACGCATCCACTGTTCCCGCTGTCACTAATCCATGCATCGAATTCGAATCGTTATTCTTCACAGTTGATAACGCTTGATCCCTCATCACCATTATCACACTACAACTACAGCCAAACAAAGACACGCACCTAGCTCATCATTCCCGATGTGATCTGTCTGTATCATCCGCTAGTATCGCGAACCCCGCCCTGCGCACATACCGGTGTCTTGCTCAGGTAATCATACAGTACCTCGAGCGATTCGTCCCGCGCGTACACCGCCTTCCACAGTGGCGCCCATAAAGCAATGGTAGGATCCTTGCACCGTTTGTAGAGCTCCGACCGGTACACGCTGTCGCCTGTCCGGCGCAATAGGGGGCGAAGACGCGCCGCAGACCCTCGTCGAAGAAACGAGTCGGGGTGATACGAGAGGATCGTATCCGAGGATGTAGTGGTACCATATGAATCGCTATTAAATCTCGCAAGAAATTGGTGTTGCCTGGTCAAGTGTATAAGCACGAGGTATGAAACGAATCGCGCGGCACATATCGGAGAGGGACGATGGTGCTTGGGTGCCAGTGATTCCTCTATCCTCCAGAACCATCCCGTCATTGAAATGCGACTGACAGACATCAAAAATGGGTAGTCATACCCACCTGAAACTCGGCCTTGACAGCCCATACAAACGGGAGTACGGCAGTGACATAGGCTGTACGGGCCGCACCAGCGAACAAGTAGCCACAAGACGTCACGTCGACGTGGGGTCACCTATGCCAGGCTGGGGGTCCTCTTGGTACCTGGATGGTATCCAGTTCGCAGACGAGACAAAGAGTGGCTCGACGCTGAACATAGACCACAGCGCCCGGGTCAACAGGGGCGACATGACATCCAGAACAATGCATCACCACCTACCTCGTACCCAAGATCTCCCCAACACGTGTCCTACAAAGAACGCTCGCATCCCCGCACCGTACTGTTTGTACCACATCGTCAACGCGCTCACCGCGGACAACGACAAAAAGTCCCAAAGCTCACCGGTCCATCCAATGGCCTGAAAAACGGCTCCTGTGCGTCGACATCCGCGACGGCCTCTGTCCAATGCGGAACCAGAATGACACCGCCGTGAAAGAGACCCAGCCGCAACTCAATTGAATTTTTCAACAGAACGCTATGGCAAAAGGCTGCTTGATTTTCGTACCGCGTTGGGTGAACGCCAAAGTGCGCTCTCTTGGTCTGTTGGATTCTCTGCGCTCTCAGTCTAAGAGACTGTGCCACCCTGACTAGAGCAAGGGAGGGCGGGAGCCCAGGAGGAGAAACTTTAGAAGGTAGCATGAAAAAAGAACAAAACCGATCATTTGATACCCGTGATTCTCGGAACCGAAATCCGTAATGACAGCATGACAATCCCTTGCAGTAGACTCGCGAAGGATTGCAGAATAGGACTATGAAGGACCGCCCATATGTTCATCATCATGACACAAATCTCTGATGTGAGAGTAACCAGCAGGTGCACGCAACTCCACGAGGTGGCATGCGTAACACAAGCGGTTCCGACTCGTTTCGTTCGGAAACAAATGCACCCACGACCTCCTACCATCAGGGGGTATGTATTTCCCCTATTTCCAGGGTTCAATTTTCCTTGGGAACGTCCCTTGGCTCCAGCACAGATATTTTGTCACGGGGGTTCATCAAGGAACAGGCGCGCACAAACACGGCTCCATTACACCATTTTGATAAGCTGCCTTGTTGACAGGGCCAATCGGATCTTATCGGCGAACTTCAAGATCATGTAATCTTCGCGTCATTACGCCCAGCACCTCGCCTTCCTCCGCGCCGTCTTACCTTCAGGGAACGCATTCATACAGCCGGACGACGAGCGGGTGTATTAGCAAATGTATCAGATATCGAAGCGCCGTCTCGAACGTGTCTCTGAGCGGGGAGGGAGGGGGCTTGGCAACATACAAAAAGTCATCGACCAGCGGGGACATAATCGGTTGAGCGGAAGCTAGAATGGTTTATGCGTCCTCACATGGATGCTTCGCCTTAAACGTCGGCGTGCGAAGACGGAAGATACGAAACGGGCATCCCAGACGGATATATGAAAAAAGTCTGACGAAGCACAGGAACGATAGAGAAGTTGCCCATCTCCGCACTTAGAGGGGCAGTCCAGGACCCCACATACCCGATACCCCACACGCAAAGGTCCAAGCACACACGATGATAGAGGAAGAGAGATATGACGCCGTCATCGTCGGTGCGGGCTTCAGTGGGGTCTATCAGCTCATTGAGTTGCGCAAACTTGGATTGCGCTGCAAGCTGTTAGATGCTGGTTCCGATTTTGGAGGGACCTGGTTCTGGAACAGATACCCTGGCGCGCGGGTCGACAGTCACATTCCCATCTACGAGTTATCCATGCCGGAGCTGTGGAAAGAGTGGACGTGGACAGAGAAGTTTCCCAGCCAGAAAGAGTTACAAGCGTGTGTTTCCATCAGGCGATATGTGGAGCGACCGACCTTGACTTATTCTCTGTCTTGTCCTTTTAGATACTTTAGATACGCGGGTGAAAAGATGGAATTGCGTCCACACTGTCGGTTTGACACGGTAGTGAAACAAGCCTGTTGGGATGATCAGTTACATCTCTGGCATATCACTGCAGAGGAGAAAGCTGGACTATTTAAGGTCGCTGCACGCCATTTAATTCTTTGCACGGTGAGGGCGTCCACCGTCGTCCGCCTGACATGGATTGATAACAAGGTCGTCCAGGGTAGCACGACAAAGCCATACATACCAAACTTCAAAGGACACGAGACGTTCAAAGGAATGTCTTGTCATACAAGTCGGTGGCCCGAAGAAGGTATCAAAACGACTGGGAAACGAGTGGCGGTCATTGGTACTGGCGCTAGTGGCGTCCAGATAATTCAAGAGCTCGGACCGCAGGTACGCCGCGCATGACACAAAACTGCAAACCACTGACGCCGGGAAGCAGGTCTCCCACCTGACCGTTTTTCAGCGGACTCCAAACATGGCACTTCCAATGAAACAATACGAAGTGAGCAAAGAAGCGCAGGATCATTTCAAGCCCATATACGACGAACTGTACAAGAAGCTGACTGGATCGTTCTTTGGAAGCCTGAGCGACGCTATCCCCCGGCCGATGCGGGGTGACAGCGAGAAGGAACGAGAAGCGAATTTCGAAAAGGTGTGGAGCCTGGGCGGGTTTGAGTTTTTGGGTGAGTGACAGCACGGTTTGGTGGCTGTCCTTACCTAGCAGGGTAGCGGGAAATTACCAAGACATTCTCATTGACAGAATCAGCAACAGATTGGCCTACGAATTCTGGAGGAAGAAGGTCTGTAAGCGCATCAAGGACCCTGAAAAACGTGCCTTGTTAGCTCCAGTGGTACAACCACACCCTATGGGAGCCAAACGCCAGTCCTTGGAGATAAATTATTACGAAGTATTCAACCAAGACAATGTCGACCTTGTCGATCTGAAGGCAACATCCATTCTAGAGATAAACGCAAACGGCATCAAGACGTCCAACAAGGAGTTTGAGTTTGATGTGATTATCTTTGCAACAGGTATTCAAACATTTTCCTTGCGGGCGGACAGAAGGATATAACAATCGAGACAGGGTTCGACAACTATGATGGCATCTTTAGAGAAATTGATTTGCGCGGGGTAAATGGAAAAACGATTCAAGAACACTGGAAAGATGGCGTGTTGACCTAGTAAGCACACCATGCCTTATTCATTGTCACCAAACTGACCATGAACAGTCTTGGGATGACAATCGACCAATTTCCAAATCTGCTCTTTGTATATGGTCCACAAGGACCGACGGCATTTTGCAGCGCACCGACTTGTGTAGAACTTCAAGGCGCATGGGTCACCCAAACGATTGCATACCTGCGCGAACACCGGATTACCAAGTTTACACCGACAGGCCAAGCTGCTCTCAAGTTCAAAAAACACCTCGAAGACTTGTGTGTTGGAACGTTGATTTCAGAGGCAGACAGCTGGTATGTGGGTGCCAATATCCCGGGGAAGAAGCGGGAGGTATACAACTATTTCGGAGGAGCCGTGGCATACAGAAAAGAAATCCAACAGGAGATGGAACGTGGATACCCGAGTTTCATGAAAGAAGCACTTGATGAATCGATTTCCCGGGCCCGGCTTTGAACCTTGTATTTGCTTTCATGTATGGGACACGAACACGATACATGTCGTGTATGGATCAACAGATACTACTATGGATGACAGAAGACTAACCAACTCACCGTCACAAAACCAAGCGGATCAAAGGATGTGCGTCTGCTGGTTGATGTGACTTTTTTAGTAGGGGCCAGTACCACTGTCGCCTGGCTCTACCGCTTGTCCCGCTCTTTCTCACTCCTGGGCGTGGACACCGTGTCACGTGATTTATGACCTAAAATGCATTACGTCACTACTATGTCTGTAATCTTGACCCGATCCGTAACGGGTTCACCAACAACGACGATGGAACGTCTAAGGCAAGTTGCATCCCATTTTTATTCACCTTCTGGTGTGGCAGCACTGCAAGCGAAGCACGCCGACGATGTTGTCATCACGATGGCCATTCGGTCACCTTTGACAAAGGCAAAGAAAGGTGCTCTCAAGGACACTCCGCAAGTACCATTCCCACCACAACACACTCACAGCGCATTGAAACATACTCTAACAGCATTGACGAACTGATGCTAGAAATGTTCAAGGCAAGTACTCTCCGAGCCCCCTATCTGAGCTCTTAGCCGATGTCCATTAACCCTAGCAAGTCATTGTCCATGCACACGTCGACCCGGCGAGCGTTGGCGACATTTGTGTTGGCACTGTTTTGACACCTGACCCCGTTTACCACGCTCGGAGCGCCGCCCTTGCCGCTGGCTTTCCGGAGAGCGTGCCGATTCAGGCAATCAACCGGTTTTGCTCGAGCGGACTCATGGCCGTCACGGTGATCGCGAACCAAATCCGGGCAGGTCAAATCGAGATCGGACTCGCCGTCGGTGTTGAGTCCATGAGCCAAAAGTACGTCTCAAAGCGTACCCTGCATCTTTACGTCCTCCGTATTTTTTTTTTGGTCCGCAGCCCCGACAATGGTGCACCGCCCCAGTCAGAAAGCGTCGGCGCCAATCCCACGGCGCGGGATTGTTTGTATCCCATGGGCTGGACGAGCGAAAATGTGGCTCAAGACTTTTCCATCTCACGTGACATAATGGACACGTTTGCCGCTCAATCGTTTCAGCGTGCCGAACGCGCCGAAAAGGAGGGCTACTTTACCAAGGAGATCGTTCCCATCACCGTATCGGTTAACGAAAAGGACGATGCGGGTGCGACGAATCGACGGCGTGTGAAGGTGGTCAAGGACGACGGGATCCGGTACGGTACGACCAAGGAGAGTTTGCTCAAGATTCGTTCGGCCTTTCCGCAGTGGGGGCTTGGAAGAACGACGGGTGGGAATGCGAGTCAGATCACGGATGGTGCGGCAGCGGTTCTGTTGATGACGCGACGAAGAGCCGAAGCACTTGGACTGCCGATTCTTGGAAAACATATTAGCACAGCGGTGGCGGGTACGTGACAACACGCTGCGCGAATTGTCGTGAGTGGTGTAATGGCACTGATGGTGGATGGGGTATTTGTCATTCTAGGTGTACCGCCTCGCGTGATGGGTGTTGGGCCATTGTATGCGATCCCAATGGTGCTCAAGAATACGGGTCTCGGCATTGGGGACGTGGACCTGTTCGAGGCAAGTGATCCGGGTTCGAAGCAAGATGATTTGGCAAGCATACATTTACCTTTACACATCTAGATCAACGAGGCGTTTGCGTCCCAATACGTTTATTGCGTTCAAGAACTTGGACTCGATCCTGAGAAAGTGAATGTGAACGGGGGTGCCATCGCGTTTGGACACCCGTTAGATAAGTCTCATATTTTTCTTCGATCTCGATGACCTGGACTGATGATTTGTGTTGGATGGTTACGCTGTACAGGTGCTCGACAGATCGCGACCGGATTGAATGAACTGCAACGAAGGGATGGCAAGGTGTGTCTGTGTGTGGATGATTTATTTGTGGATAGACGGGTTTTGTTTCGACAGGTCTTGGTGACGTCGATGTGTATCGGGACTGGGATGGGCGCTGCGGCGGTGTTTGTAAGGGAGGTGTGAGCCAGTGGTTTACTGGGTGTCTACACTATGAATGAATATGCCGGCTTGGTGTGGTTACAAGCAGGTCGTATAAGACATGGTTCGCCCGCTCGTCGCGCCTGATCCAGGATAAGTAGACTAATTGAACGTGGGTTGATGGGTCTGGCGCAAGCCGATATCGCTAAATCAGGGAGACGTGAATGATCCATCGACCGACACGCATACACAAACGCATCATTCATTGTGCCCGATCAATCGCGATGATGTAGAACGGGGAGAACGTATCGTTGTCCGGATTCCCACAGTGTTTCGGAAGCAATGTACAGAAGACATCGTGGACGCCACATTGACAAATAATATTATCTCTAGCACGCGACGAGCATTCTCGGCTCAGAGTGTGTCCGGATCGGTAATAGGCAAAGGGGTCAGTGTAGTGTACAACACAAGTTCCATTACTTAAAATGATGTAACAAAGACATGTGGGGAGGAGCATGTTACAACGGACAGGGTCATCGATGTCAAGATGGGGGACTGATACGAACCGAAAGAGGCTGGAACGAGGTGAACGTTGTCGTACGGTACGATGTGGCTGTGTTGATTTTCAGACCGTGAGAATGTTGGGGCATGTAGACAAGACTGATACTCGCTTGAAAAATTAAATTATTACGCGTAATATAAGGCCATCGTCTCGCCGTCTTCTGTTCTCCATCCTTCTCCTCCATCATGTCCTCCAAAGGTTCGTCTCATTCCCCCTTCTCGTAGTCTTACCCTCAGTTCTGTCTTGTAGCGATCCGCGAGTACGACGCAAAACTCTTGTTGGCTTACTGGCTTGAGCGTGCGCCTGCCGCACATCCAAACTTTGCGCCCTCTCCGGTCTCCCCCCTCGTCTTCCCCTCTCCGAAAGTCGCGCAGATCCAGTGGGATTCGGAGACTGGCGCGATCACCGCTGATAACCACCTTCCGGCTTGGGTGCAATCGACCAAACTCGTCGCGAAACCAGACCAACTGATCAAACGTCGCGGCAAGGCTGGCCTCCTCGCTCTCAACAAAGTCTGGAAGGAAGCGAAAGAATGGATCGTCGAAAGGGCAGGAAAACCCCAAAAAGTATGTCGATCTTTCCCATCGCAATCATTATTGTGACGCATCTATAATCACCCCTTCACATTTTCACACTGCTCCTTAGGTCGAATCCGTCACCGGCACACTCAATACGTTCATCGTAGAGCCTTTCTTGCCCCATGCTCAGTCCGCAGAAGCTTATATTTGTATCACATCCTCCCGTTTGTCCGACACCATCCTCTTCTCCCCTACCGGTGGTGTCGATGTCGGTGATGTCGACGCACATGCCTCCCGTCTAGAGGTCCCAGTTGACACAAAGCTTTTCCCTACCCGTGCAAAAGTGGAGTCCCTTATCGGCCCTTCTTTCACGGGAAAGCGCAAGGATGCTCTGGTGGACTTTATCGTCAGACTCTACAACGTCTACGCAGATCTCCACTTTGCTTACCTTGAAATTAACCCTCTCGTAGTCCTCGAGGATGGCAGCATTCATTACTTAGATATGGCTGCCAAGCTTGACCAGACTGCCGAGTTCATCGCCGGTCCCAAGTGGGCTATTGCAAGGGATCTCAGTGTTTATGACGGCGCAGCTACACAGGCCGCCAAGGGTTCCAAAGTCGCTGCCGATCGCGGTCCACCTATGGTATGGCCTGCTCCCTTTGGAAGAGATCTCTCAAAAGAGGAAGGCGAGTGCTAACTTTGTGTTCGGGCTCAATCCCATTTATTTGACCGTTTTTTCAATAGCATACATTCAGAAATTGGATGGTTCTACTGGTGCTTCACTCAAGCTCACCGTATTGAATGCTAACGCTCGCATCTGGACCATGGTAGCAGGTGGTGGTGCATCTGTCGTATACGCAGATGCCATCGCTGCTGCTGGTTTCGCACACGAGCTTGCCAATTATGGTGAATATAGTGGCGCACCATCACAGGATCAAACCTATGAATACGCAAAGACGATCCGTAAGGTTGTTCTTGTAAGGTGATGCGGCTACTTATCCCCCCCGTAGTCGATTTGATCATCCGCCCTCCCCCCCGTCCGGACGGCAAAATCCTTATCATTGGAGGTGGTATTGCAAACTTCACCAACGTTGCTGCTACCTTCAAGGGCATCATCAAGGCGCTGGAAAGTGTCAAGGCCGGCTTAATTGCACATGGCGTAAGTCTTGCTATATTATTTGAGTCCGTGATTTGATGTCGTTGTAGGTTAAGATCTACGTGCGTCGTGGTGGCCCAAATTGGCAAGAGGGCTTGAAGGCCATGAAACTACTTGGTTCGTTTTAGTTCTTTCTTAGGACAAGGGAAAGATGTGACATTTCAACCATTAGGCGAATCTCTTGGTGTCCCCATCTATGTTTTCGGTCCGGACACTCACATCACTGAAATCGTTCCCCTTGCTCTCGGCATAAAGCCCGCTAAGACTTCGCCCGTCTCTATCCCGCCCACTGCACCCGCGTCGCCTAAGCCAGTTCCAGCCTCAACTGCGACTTCAGCCGCAACTGCACCAACCCCCTCTGAGATCGGAATCATTCACGCTTCTGGCGAGCGTACCCAACCCAATGATGTTGTCGTGCGCTTCGACAATGCTCCCACGCAGGACGGTCGCCCTACCACCAGGCCCGCTTATCGGCCGTTTGATGCCGAGACCCGCAGCTTCGTTTACGGTCTTCAGCCTCGTGCAATCCAGGGTATGCTCGATTTTGACTATTCGTGCAAGCGTGCTCGCCCATCCGTTGCTGCAATGATTTACCCGTTCGGTGGGCACCACATCCAGAAGTTCTACTGGGGTACAAGAGAAACGCTTTTGCCTGTGTACACTTCACTCGCAGAAGCAGTCAAGAAGCATCCCGATGTTGATGTTGTTGTGAACTTTGCGAGTTCGCGGAGTGTATACAGCAGTACTCTGGAATGTTTCGAGTTCCAAAGTATCCGTGCCATTGCGTTGATTGCTGAGGGTGTCCCAGAACGACAGGCTCGGGAAATCTTGGTCAAGGCCCAGGAGAAAGGGGTTCTGATTATTGGTCCCGCCACTGTTGGTGGCATCAAACCCGGGTGCTTCAGAATCGGTAACTCGGGGGGGTAAGTCCAATGTTTGCAACGTCTCCTAGCAGATGTGTATTGATTCGTTGTAGTATGATGGACAACATCATCGCCTCTAAGCTTTACCGCCCCGGTTCTATTGGCTATGTTTCGAAGTCGGGAGGCATGTCGAACGAGCTGAACAACATCCTTTCGCTTGTGACCAACGGCACCTATGAGGGTATTGCCATTGGAGGTGACCGCTACCCCGGCACCACGTTCATCGATCACCTGTTGCGCTACGAAGACGACCCGGAATGCAGGATGCTCGTCTTGCTGGGTGAGGTTGGTGGCGTTGAAGAATACCGGGTGATTGAAGCCGTCAAGTCGGGACGAATCAAGAAGCCCATTGTTGCATGGGCCATTGGTACTTGTGCCAAGATGTTCACCACCGAAGTGCAATTCGGCCACGCAGGTTCCATGGCTAACAGTGATTCCGAAACGGCAGACGCCAAGAATCGCGCTATGAAGGCTGCTGGGTTCATCGTTCCAGAAACCTTTGAGCTACTTCCCGAGGTTTTGAAGGAGACGTACGATAGGCTTGTAGCCAGCGGTACTATCGTTCCCCAGAAAGAAGTCGAACCTCCAGTGATCCCTATGGATTACAAATGGGCTCAAGAGCTTGGTCTCATCCGCAAGCCTGCCGCCTTCATTTCCACGATTTCGGACGAGCGCGGCCAGGAGTTACTGTATGCTGGCATTCGCATCTCAGATGTATTCAAGGAAGACATCGGTTTGGGTGGAGTTGTCTCATTGCTTTGGTTCAAGCGCCGTTTGCCTGCATTTGCCGCAAAATTCATCGAAATGGTCCTGATGTTGACAGCTGACCACGGTCCTGCCGTCAGTGGTGCCATGAATACGATCGTTGCGACTCGCGCTGGCAAGGATTTGATCAGCAGTCTTGCATCTGGTCTGTTGACAATTGGTAGTCGATTCGGAGGTGCGTTGGATGAAGCGGCATCGATGTTCTCGAGTGCAAGGGATAGGGGATTGACGCCGAGAGAATTTGTGGACGAAAGCAGGAAGGCGAACAAGCTAAGTCAGTGGCTCCCGTCCCCTTCTTTCTAAGACGACTTATGTTTCGTCTAGTCTCTGGGATTGGGCACAAGATCAAATCCGTGAACAACCCCGATCTACGTGTTGAACTGGTCAAGGAATATGTTCGCAAAAACTTCCCTTCTCACTCTTTGCTTGACTATGCGTTAGCCGTGGAGAAAGTAACGACGACCAAAAAGGACACTGTGAGTCTTGATGAACTCGTAGCGGGCATGGAAAGAGCGTTTACCCGAAACGCCCATTAGTTGATCCTGAACGTGGATGGTTGCGTTGCCGTTTGCTTTGTCGATCTTCTTCGCGATTCTGGTGCATTCACCGCCGATGAGGCTGATGAGTATATCAAGGTTCGGATCGTTTTAACGCTGTAATGCATTCATTAGTTGACGCGCGTTCCAGATTGGCACGCTTAATGGCTTATTCGTGCTCGGTCGCTCGATTGGTTTCATCGGACACCACCTCGATCAAAAGAGATTGCGTGCGCCACTGTACAGACACCCTGCTGATGATATCTTTATCAACATGGCCGACTTGTCGCAACCGAGGGTGTTGGGAAAGATGGCATGAAGTGGAGGGGCCTTGTCGACTGTAAAATTTCTGTAATATCCGTTTCTCCCGGCTAGTTTTCCTGTTATGCGCTGTCTCCACCAGTGTTTCATGTTGCGGTGTAAACTCAGAACGCCGTCGAAGCATTGGAATTATTACAAAAAAGGAAGGTGAGACTTATTTAACCACGAATCGGGAAAATAGTTCCCCTATATTTTGTCTCGTTATCATCTCGTTATCATATCATCGGGGTACAAAAAGAAATGTCCGTAAGGTAAGTTTTGCTTTGCTAATGCAAGTCAGTTTGGCGTGCTTTGCACGCTAACAGTGACACGCTCAAAATGCATGTTCGTCCGGCTCAATTTTTATTTGCCCCTTGGGCATATGCAAGTGCCAAGCACGCACAGAAACGCTGGGCAAATGCCGTACAAGCTGTGGCCCTGTCAATCCACAAGCGACGGTTTTTACTTCGTGGATCGTGCGTCCCAAACTCTTCCTTGAGTTATGAAGGTCAGTAAGCACAACCCTCTGAACGTGCAAGTGTTGCGCGTCCCTATACCGCTGTACGTGTTGGGCACTGAAAGGATCGGTCGTGGACAAGAAGCTGACGGTGTGGTATGCTGACTATCAAGGTATAGACATGCATCGCCGTCGGCACCGTGGCCGTGGGTGGATCTGAGGCGGGAACAGACGTCGACGGAAGGGGAGCTGGAGATGGAGGGAGAAGTGGGGTGGAGTGGGTATCCACAGAGTTTGTTTGGGAATTGGACGCCGGATTGGGTGAGGAGGTGTCGGATGTTTGAAGTGATGGGCAAGGGCGAGGGCGAGGGCGAGGGCGATAGTGTGGGGGGAAAGAGCGAGGACGGGGGCGAAGAAAAGTCAAAGAGGGGCGA
>JBBPJT010000811.1:0-14538 GCA_038088895.1 Xerocomus potaroensis
ATTCTACATGCTACTTACATGCCTCCCTATACCCTTTACCATCCAATCATTAGATCTAGGTACAACTCATGTAAATACTTAGATAGTATATAAAGCCCAAGGAACTTGACCAGGGAACTCCCCAGTCGAGTTCTCTTGGTGTTCTCCCTCTGGTAGGAGGCCCTAGCAAGATAGACTCAGTCCCACATCTCCCCCTTTCTCACATTCTCACTCACACTTTGGCCCCCTCTCCATAGATCTCAATCATTAAGGCTTATCTAGGCCTAGTGTAGAGATCAGAGGTGTTTCACTTAGTCTTGTTCACTTGAGCTTAGGGTCTTTGGCCTAGCTAAACAAGTGTGACTTTGAGCTTTGTTCCTATCCCCAGGCTTGATATCCATCCCATGGAACTCACTCTATTATCCATCCATCCATCGACCCTATCTATATGGGCTTGACTATCATCCCATGTGTATTTCCTTTTGTTGTAACTAGCTCATGTCCACCACAGGCTTGATTGCTGCCCTATGTACTTCCACTTTGTTTCAGTACAAGCAAGGGACCAAAGTTAAAGCTAAACTTAGGGTTCAACTGTACTATGTACTACCCTATATATACCTACTAGGATCACACACAGACCAGGTTACCTAATGTGCTACATATGGAAATACCCTAAATCCAAGGGTAAGCCCTAAACTCTAGAAGCAAAGAAACACACCTTGTGGAGGATAAGAAGCAAGCCATGAGGACAATAGAAGCATGACAATGGCTTGCTGTGTGGGAGAACTACATAAGAATAGATTGGGATCAAGGGTATACTCAATTGAGAAGGAAGTCCATTGTTGGGCAACTTGCACTGACATGTAATCATAACAGATATTGGATGATGATCTGATATCAAGATAATCTATCATAACGGCCCAACCCTAGTATGATGACTAGTTGGATGGAGGGATCTATGTCAGGGACGAAAGAGATGATGGATTCTTCACAAAACAGGGGAGTGGAATCTAAAACTGTAATACAGCCTTGGTATGTCAAAATGCCAGCATTGTATTTCCAGTTGGAAATTCAGGAGCCAAAATGGGTAGGTATCTTGCTAGCAAGAGCATGGAGAGAATCAAGAACAATTGGGTCAGATGAAGAAGATGAGGCAATCTTCTGGAAGAGTTCAGTATTGATTAAAGAAACAAAAAGATCAGAAAAGAGAATAGTAACGTTTTCATTATCTGAGGGGTCATCAGGAAGGTGATTGGGATGACAAGAGTGGGCATCTGGCATAGTAAGATTTTGTCCAGCAACATGGGTTAATCAAAGATCATAGTCTGCTAAATCTAGGAGCCAGTGGGCTTGATGATGGTTCAATTTCTGAGGTTGACAGAAATATGTCAAGTTTTTATGGTCAGTGAAGACCTAAACAGAATGGGGAGATCCATGAAGGAAGTGTTTCCAGGTGGAGAGGACATGAATGATAGCAAGCAGTTTGCAATCATAGATGTCATAATTTCATTTGGCAGGAGAGAACATTTGGGAAAGATATTCACAAGGGTGCCATGCACCATTGGTATCTGTCTGGAGAAGAACACCACCTGAAGTGTAAAGGGATATGTCAGTGGCAGTTGCAAATGGTTTCAAATAGTTGGGGGTTTGCCAACTCCTATTGGCAATTCCTTTCCCACTTCTCTAATATCACCCAATCTTTTCTTGATCTTATCAAGAAAACCCAGTCCTAGAAGTGGATGGAAAATCAGCAAACTGCTTTTGACACACTGAAAAAGATGTTCTTTTCTCAGCCTGTCTTTCAACTCCTAAAAAGGATCATATGTCTCATACTCTTTTTGGTATAGGCCAATTTTGGATTCCTGCCAGTTTGACAGGGTCCATGGTGAGTTCACCATTCTTGATGATCATTCCAAGGTATTCTACCTCAGAAACATCAAACTTGCACTTCTCAAGCTTGAGGTAAAGGTCAAGTTCCTTCATTTGTTAAAGAGCACATTTTGTACGACATTCATGTTCTTGTGGGTTATTGGAGAAAATAAGGAGGTCATCCATATAAATGATGAGCTATCCTTCTGTGATCATATCTCTGAAAAAATTATTCATGAAGCATTGAAATATAGCAGGGGAATTGGAAAGTCCAAAGAACATAACTGTTAGTTCAAACAATCCTTGATGTTGTTATGGTATTGCCTGCACCCGCCTGCAGGCATCGACACCATCCAAAGGTCTTGAAGGGTGAACAGCCAGGATCAGACACAATGGGAAAAGGACATGAGAAGAGAATAGATTGCAAGACAAGAATGCCTAATGCTAGGCAAGGTACAAGCAAGGGACTGCGGTTATTAAAGATGAACGTAAGGTTCAACCGCCCTAAGTACTACCTTTATATACCTACTAGGATCGCGCACAGACCAAGTTACCTAATGCGCTACATATGGCAATACCCTATACCCTGGGTAAGCCCTAAACCCTAGAAGCAAGAAGCACACCTCGTGGGGGATAAGAAGGAAGCCACGAGGACCAAAGAAGCACGGCCTCTACTCGCCATGTGAGAAGAATCTAACTACATATAGATCGGGGTCAAGGGTACACCCAATCGAGAAGGAAGTCCATGTCAGGCAATGTGCACCGACGCGTAAGCATAACGGATATCGGATCACGATCCGATATCGATGGAGATCTTATCATAACGGTCCAACCTTAGCGTATCAGCTAATCGGACAAGGAAAGTCGTAGGCGAAGGGATTGACGACCGTAGGCGATACAGGGTAGTCATAGGGAAGTCGAATCGAGTATTCGTCGTACGTTTGTTCTATAACGTAGACGTCAAGGGTAGTTCAATCGGTTAAAACCCCATTGCTAGCTTTAGTGCAAGTAGGTTTTCATTAAAACCATAACAGATGTGTAATAAAGGTAGCTTTCCATGGATCACCATCTTTGATGTGTACATTGGTATAGCCCCATCATACATCAAACTTGGCAAAGTGAGATGCTTCTTTGAGTTTCAAGATGAGGTTGGAGATTAGAGAAAGGGGGTAGGCATCACAAATGGTATGTTCATTGACATATTGGTAATCCTGGCATGGGTAAAGTCCTCCATCCATCTTTTTGACAAAGAAGAATGGAGATGCTTATGGAGATTTAGATGGTCTTATCTTTCTGGTGTGAAGGTGCTCATCTAGGAAGTCATGGGCAGCTTTTCACTCATTAGATGAGAGAGGATATATTTTGGAGATTTTTGAGATGAAAGTCTCCTTTATGTTTAATGCATGGTCATAAGGTCTGGATGGGAGAATATGCTCTATTGCTTCTTTTGAGAATATAGAGGCAAATTCTTTGTATTCTATGGGGAGTGTGACTTTTGGCTTTGCTTTTTCTGCTGCAATAGCCAGTTTAGTGGATTAGGTGAGTTTGGCTACAATTTTAGAGATTTGAGGATTAATAACTATTAGCCCTTGCATACAATGGAGGGTGGTGATTGTATAAAAATCTAGTTGTTGATCAACAAGCCGTTTTAGGGTGTTGTTGTCAAGATATTTGTTTAATCCTTCAACTTCTATATCATCAAGGATTATGTGTTTGAAAGGAGGGGGTTTTTTCGAGGGTTTTCCCTTGGACAGATAGGAGGTATGTGCTCCTACATGTTTGAGGTATAGGTCTAGAGATTTGTCAAGAGATTTATCTAAGGTGATGGTCCCTTTCTTCCAGTCTATAACTGGAGTAGTTCTTTCCAGCCATGGAGCCCCAAGGATTATGTTCTCCTTTCCACAGTTCATAATATAGAACCTGACCTTCTGTGTTTGCTCACCTATCTTCATGTAAAGAGTTGTTGAAAAGCAAACAGTTGTATTATGAGATTGGTCAGTATTCCTGGCAATAATGGGGTGGGTAAGGCATTCCAGGGGTATTTTATGTTTAGATGTGAAGTGGTGATCAATGCAAGAGATCTCTGCTTCAGAGTCTATGAGAGCAAAGGTTTTGATGGTTTTCAAGGTTTCAGTGGTAGCAATAAGTTGAATTGGCAATCTAAGCAATTTGAATCATCAATTTGCTATGAATACAGGAGAGCATGTAACCTTGGAAATAGAGGGTACAGACATCAAAGCAGCCCTCCTGTCTAAAAATCCTTGGGGTTGAAAAGATAAGCTGATAGTTTGTCCATTATTTCTTCTTCAGCATCTTTGTTATGGTTCTCTGATGGACACCCTATGCTTGGTCTAGCATTAGGGGTCCTAAGTCTATGGATAACCTATTCCTTTCCTTATATCTGTCCCTATCACCATTGGTATACAATTAGATTTTGTTCTCTTGTCTATCTCTCATCACTGATCTATAACTAAGCTTACAGTCCTCTAGATTGTTTGTATTACAATAACATGCATATGTGTTCCTGTGAAGATCCTTTATGTTCTACTCTGCGGGCGTTCCTGTTATAGCAACTTACGTGTTCCCCATAACCCAGGGTTATGGGTATTACCTTTATAGTGCAACCCTTGTTCCAGGGTTACAGGTATTCCCTTATATAGTGCACCCTTAGCCCTAGGGCATAGGGCTTTCCTTATGTAGTGCTTAGTCAGCATGGTCTGTGCACCATGGCTGACAGTATATAAGTAGCACTATATTGTAGTAGCACCCTAAGTTGTATCTCACCATTACATTGCCTAAGTGTGGGCCTGTAACTTCTTGTGGCAAACCTCATCCTGCTGCTGTGCCTTGAGGATCTCTGTTTACCTGTCATCCCAGCTGTATGCCCTTGATGTCTCTTCATCAATTGCCATTCTCATCTCTATTGTCCTAGTCTTTGTCCTAGCCATCCTAGCTGACATCATCTCCTTTGTTGCTGTTACCCTATTAGCCTTCACAATCACCATCCATCTTGTTGTTGTTCTTGTAGTTGCTGCCATTCAAAGCTACTGGCTCACTATGTAACAATCTTGGCTTTCTTCATTATCTTTCTTCTTGTTATGTTTTATCTCCCTGATATTCCTTTTTCTTCTTTGTCCTGATTATCTTTCTTTGACTTTTCCTCTTTTGAACGTATGATCATCTTTCCATTATCTTGACTTTTTTTCCCATGACCCAGACGCTATTTCCATTCTAGGCACAGCTTCTCACATGCCTTGTGATCCTCTTTATCTCCCTTGATTGATGGTTGCCTAGATACCTTGGCTCTGACTCAACTTGACTCCAGATGAGTCATTCCACAGTAGGCACTGCTTGGTCCATGCGCCATCTCAATACCTACTTAAACCTAGTGCAATGTACGATAGACCCTAAGTAGAATCTCCCTTGTATCTTGTGACCTACTAGTCAATAGATCCACTGGTTTCTCTTAATGTCTTGCCCAGCATCTTGCCAGATGATCTGCTTCACCAATACTTTGATCTAAGTCCTCTGGCTTGCAAGGCATCAATACCTTCAGCGTGAAGGCCCAAGAACTCCGATTCCCTGTTATGTGAAACATAGCAGACATGAAGTGGCTCGAGACAAAGGTTGGGAATTCCTAGTCAACTTCGGATTGACCTTAGGAATGACACGGAAACTAGGAAGCTACGTGTGATTGCGTAGAACTAGCTTGGGTTACCAGTACATGTCGTTGCGTATTTATACTAGTCCTAACAGCGAACGGACCAAGCTATGCAGAAGCTAAATGAGGAACGTTGGGGTAGGGCTAAGGGTGTGGTGTGGGAAATATGGGGACACGAGGCGGTCAACAAATGACTAAGCCTAGAAGTGGAATAACATCCGGCGGAGTAGAAAAGACGTAAACGGAAAGGGGCGAAAGCATAGGAAATGGAGTAGAACAGGTTGTGCAACAAACGAGTAAGAGAAAAGAGAAAAAGGTGACCGGTGAGAACATGACCGTAACATTCCCTTTTAAGGGCTACACTCATCCCTACTCAGGCCAAGCGTAACACTTCTTTTCTGCTGTTTCTAACTTTTATACCTCCTTCTTTTCAGTATGCCTTTTTGGGCATTTCCTTGATAGATGACCTTGTTGATGGCATTTGAAGCAAAGACCTCATTGCTTATGCTCTATGACTTGTTTGGTAGTAAGCTGATCAATGTCCATCATATTTGGATTGCAAGGGGTAGAGGTGGAAGAGGTGTTTCATTGATAGAGAGGAACATAGAAGGTGAGGGAAGAATGGGAGTGTAGTTTTTCAATTTGATCCATGAGATCTCTTTGGGTCTTAAAGTGAATGGCTTTCATATACCATTCACTAATCTTAATGGGGATGGTATCCATGGATTGGATTCATCACATCAAGGAGGGGGGGGTTCTGGTAGTAAAGTATGAAATTAGTACAGCAGAGTCAGAGGTTTCATTTAGTTTGGCCTAAATGGCCTTCATCTTGAACTGGTTGATATAGCCAGTTAGATTATTGTTTTTTCATATGTGGTAGGTGGTGAGCTATCCTAGTGCTTGGTGCTTTTGATCAGAGTGTTCAAAGTCTGCCTTGAACTTCATAATAAAATCTGTGAAAGTCCCAAGAGATTAGGCATTGAGTGCTTGATTCTGGACTATGGTGGCCCAGGTCAGAGCAGATTCTTTCTTTATTTATGAGAGTGCAAATGCCACCCTCTTATCACCATTGTTGTATACCTCCTTGTTGACTAAGAGGTATGTTTGCACATTGCTAAGCCAATCAGCTGCTCTGTAGGGGGATCCATCATACTCTTCTGGAGCACTAAGATGGAGTTTGATCAGTTTTGGTAATTCTATCATCTGGAGAGAGACGAGAGGTGCTGTGAGGAAGGCAGGGAGTAGGGGAAGTGGCAGTACTGGAGAAGAGGGACAAGCAGTAGATGGCAAGGATATCTGAGAGAACAATTGGCTCAAGGTGATCATTGTCTGATCTGGGGGGTCTAGGTTGAGATCTTCATTGGTAGAAGTCTTGGTATCTGTGGTCTCTTCTTCTGGGGTAGGGGGGGTCAGGGTGCACTGGCTTTGATAAGTAGCAAAGAGGTGGGGGAAGTTTCTAGGGGTTCAGTTGGAAATGGTAGAAAAAGGGGGTGTGCACACAACAGTGGTGGTGCTATCTAGAAGAAGTAGTTTCTTTTGTTATGCTTGGCCTGGGTAGAGATAAGTGTAGCCCTTGAAAGGGGATCTGGATCTGGGCCTTTGCACTGAAGGTATTATTGCCTCACAAGCTGGAGGTCTTGGATTAAAGAATTGGTGAAGTAGAATGTCTGACAAGTTGCTAAGCAAACATCAGGAGAAACCAATGGATCTATTGACTGGTAGGCTGCAAGATACAAGGGGTCTATCTAACTAATCATACTAGTATACTCTATAAAAGGTAGAATCTCCCTTGAGGAAGAAAGGTTAACTAAAAAATCGAGGGATGAGAGGCAAGCATAGAATGTGAGCCTAGAAAAGTAAACTATTCTGGAAAAATAACTAAGAATGGTTATCATAACTGGATTAGAAATAGGTGATAGTGGTTTCTTTGTGGAAGGGCTATCCTTTATACTATTTAGACAAGTATCAAGAACAGAAAAGAAATCAGCTATAGTACAACCAGGAAGAGAGTCTTGGTCATTAGTGTAATCAGTCAAAAGGAAAGAACAAGGTGGCTATTGTATGAAGTAAAGGGAAGCTAATGATCAAGAAAGGCAATTGTAAAAAGGATCAGGAGCTGGGAAAGAAGAATAACAGTATAAAAGGGATAAAATATAACATATAGTTCACTGATGATGATGGAAGGCTTTCCTAGTCTTTTGTGTGAAGACCTTAGGTGTTACAGTTGTACTTGCACCTACCTACACAACCACTGTTGTGTTCCAACTGCCAAGCATATCCTTAGATGTCAAACAAAGGGGTCCAGACACATATGAATGGAGTGAAGAGATGAATGGATTATGCCTAGGTAAGGCAGATGACAAGCAGAGAACTGATGATAGTACTGGTAAGAGTACTAGAAGGGGTGACAGTAAAGCTGAACTTAGGGTTCAGCCACTATGGCTATCCTACTTATATACTAACTAGGATCACACACAAACTGTGTTACTTAATGTGCTACATATGGAAATACCCTAAACCCAAGGGTAAGCCCTAAACCCTAGGAATCAGAAGCATATCTTGTGGTAGAAGCAAAGAAGGCCATAAGGACAATAGAAGCATGGTTGTTACAGTTTTCTGACGTCTTAGGAAAGCTACAACGTTTGCTGAAGAACTACAGGTCCCCTTTTCTTCTCCTGTTATAATGATTAGATGTTTTTCCTTGTCTCACTGTTGTCCAGCTTACTCTGCTTACTGTTTTAGCCCTAAACCATCTGTATTATCTCAAACACGTCCACATGTTTGCCATGAGGCCTACTTCTCTTCTACCTCCTGGCCATTCCTGTAACTAAGCTTACCTCATGTAGAAGCCCAGGGTTATGGGCATTTCCTCTTTAGGTCAACCCTTGTACCAGGGTTGAGGGTATTCCTTATATAGTGCTTAGTCAGCATGGTCTGTGCACCATGGCTGGTAGTATAAATAGTGTAGCACTTCTTGTAGAGTATCCTAAGCTTAATCTCATTGTTACATTGCCTAAGTGTGGGCTTGTAACCTCTTGTGGTTTCTTCCTCATCCTGCCACTGAGCCTTAAGGACTTCTTGTCGTTGTTCCCCTTCATTCTGGACATCATCCCTCAAAGGTCTCCCATCATTCTCGCCCTCACCATCACCATCTTGCTAGGTATCATCCTAGTCATCTCTGCTAGTCTAACCACTATCCTTGTTGCTTACCTATACATTTATCTGGTTGTCGCCCTCTTTGTGTTCACCATTCGAGGTTATTGGCTCACGTTGTAACAATGGTGATGGCATGCCATGTGGGAAATCTACATATAGAATGGGGTCAAGGGTTGTTATAATTTTCCTCTTTTGTCTTCTTTACTACCTAGTTTCTGTTCCATTTCTCATTTGGACACTTCTCTTCTTTTCTAGGCTTAGTTATCTGTTGACTACCTTGTGTCTCCATTCTTCCTATGCTCTAACCCTTTACCCTTCCCCATTGGCTCTATTTAGCCTTACATAGCTTGGTCTGTTCACTGATCAGGATGGGTATAAATATCCAGCAACATGTAGTAGAATAGCAAGCTAGTTCTATGCAATACTACATAGTTTCCTAGCTGCCAGAGTCCTCTCTTAAGGTTGTCTTCTAGCAACTAAAAGATCTTCTATCTATACTGAAGCTGCTTACTATGTAAACACGTAACAAAAGAACTGTTATGCTTGGCCTGAGTAGGGACAAGTATAGCCCTTGAAAGGGAATCAGAGTTCTTGGGCCTTTGTGCTGAAGGTATCAATGCCTCGCAAGCCAGAGGACTTAGATCAAAGTATCAGTGAAGCAAATTGTCTGACAAGATGCTGGGCAAGACGTCAAGAGAAACCAGTGGATCTATTGACTAGTAGGTCGCAAGATACAAGGGAGATTCTACTTAGGGTCTATTGTACATTGCACTAGGTTTAAGTAGGTATCTAGATGGTGCACAGACCAAGCAGTGCCTACTGCAGAATGACTCATCAGGAGTCATGTCGAGTCGTAGCTAAGGTAGCTAGGCAACCATCTGTCAAGGGAGATAAGGAGGATCATAAGGCATACGAGAAGCTATGCCTAGAACAGAAACAGCGTCTGAATCATGGGAAAGAAAATCAAGCTAATAGAAAGGTTATCATACGTTCAAAAGAAGAAAGATCAGGGAAAGGTTATTAGGAAAAAGGGGTATCAGGAGAATAAAACATAACATTACCCCCTTAGTATGGTGAATATCACTGTATTTTCAATATAGTTCATGAAGAGAAGAGTATACTGGAGAGCCAGTCATATTGCCATAGCCAATATCATCGACTTGATCATCGTAGTCAGTGGGGTCAGTGTCAGGGCAGTGATATAGTCAATAAAGGAGGTAGTGGTGGTGGATGGGGTAAGTGATAATACTGTGGATAAGGTCGATGATCCAACCAATGTTGGAGCTTCATCTTCCTAGTCTGGGGTTCCCCATCCTGCATCAGCTACATCAGATGGAGTGGGGCTCGGTTCTTGTTCTATATCAGTTATCCTTTGATTAACAATGTCAATTGCATTCTGCATCTACTGGGTAGCTTGCATAATTGTATTGGTGGATTCACGAATCATGAACAGTACTTGGTTAGATATTTCAGTATGTATCTGTTCTAGAGCAGGATGATATGATTGGGTTGATGACAGGATAGACGTTCGAGAAGTTGTACGAGGGGAGCATCTGCTACGATGAGAGGATGAAGATGAAGTGGAAGGGGATCAAGGAGGAGAACATCTAGTGGCTGGGCAAAAGGATGGATGATGTCCAGGAGTGTATTGTTGACAGTAAGGGCATTTGTATAATTGGCAGTCTCTCTTCAGATGTCCAAGACATTAGCAGAAGAAATATCCTCTGGCATATTGGGGATGATCTGGAGAAAGAACCAGACCAGTTTGAGTTCGCAGTTGTTTGGCAATGCATGCCTGTTCAATGCAATTCATAGTCTGTTGGAACATCTCTTCTTCTCTTGGCGTTAACAGTGCTGAGCTAGCAGATGGTGTAGAGGAAATAGTGGAAGGGGGAATGGGAACAGCTGGGGGAGAGATGGAATGTTGAGATCCATCTTGGTTATGAAGGGCTCATGTTCATCATTCTAAGGAGAAATCAATATCATCTACTATCTCTGACATTCCTAGTTGATGGAACGTTCCAAGAAGATGGTGTTGAAGTACTGCAAAGTGAAGAGATATAGTAGAAAAGGTGGAGGGAATGTCATGAGCTGGGAGGTTCTCGCTCATAAATGTTTGAGATTGCAATGAGTGCAGCACATTGGTTGTAAGCTTTTAGTAAACTGCCAAGGGGGGAATCTTCGTTGAAGTATGTATCTAATGTGACAGTGAGTCTGGAGTTTTCTAAGTTACAGTGGAGATCTTCAAAAGTATTCTCATCAATGGAGATGAGGATGTCTGCATAAGGGGAGCGGGTAATAATAGAAAAGTCGTATGGGAGGGAGATGGTATTTGCTGGGGATGACATGATTGATAGGGGGGCAATGAGGAGCAATGAGAGGATTAGTTTTTGCAGGAGGTTTGGGAACCAAACGTCTTGGGATGGGCCTTTTTATAGGCTTCCACAATCTTCTTGGCATTTTTCAGATTCTGCTCTGGTTCCCATGAGTTGTCCTCCGGCAGATAACCCTTCCATTGGATCAGTTAAGTTCAGTTATTGAGTGGGCCTTGATGTTTTAATATCCACTCAATTTCAAACTGTTCTTTGGATGTGATAAGGTCAGGTGGAGGTTTCAGGAAGTTCTCGCTGTGTACACTGTTTTCACAATAGGATGATAAGAGAGAAGTGTGGAACACAGGGTGTATCTTCCATGTCAGTGGGAGTTGGAGTCAGTAGGAGAGGGGAGAATAGACCTGTGTAATGATAAAGGGTCCTTCTCTTTTCAGAGTGAATTTTGGGTTTTGTATGGAACGTCATAGGTTCCATGCTTCTAGCCACACCTTATTGCCTTTCTGGAAAGGTGTGAAGTTTTTGGTAGTTTGCAATTTCATAACCTGCTGGGCAAGTTCATGTGCAGCCAGGGCTTCATTCCTAGCAAAGGTGAGAAGTTGAAGGCGTTCTTTGACAGCTGGAAGATCTGTCTCAGCCAGGATGGAGGGGAGGGAGCAGGGTTTATATCCCATCATAAGGAAGAACAGGGATTTGGCAGTGACGGAATAGGGGTGGTGATTATGTGTGAATTCAGCAAACGTAATATTCTCTGCCCAAGAAGTTGGATTACTCCTGCAATAGATCCACAGGTAGGTTTCTACTTCTTGGTTCACATGTTCCATTTCTCCATCTGTCTGTGGGTGATAAGCAGTGGAGAGGGATAAGTCATATTCTAGGATACGACCTAGTTCTTTTGTGAAGGAAGAGGCAAACTGAGGACCTCTGTCGGAAATGATCTTATCATAAAGGCCAAAGCATGAATAGACCTTTTTGAAAAATAGAGTGGCAATGTTCTCAGCAGTAGCTGTTTTCTTAGTAGGGCAAAGAATTACCCCCTTAGTAAGGCCATGGTTGACCATGACCAAAAGCGAATCAAAACTGTTAGAGACAGGGAGATCAGTAATCAAATCACAGGAGATCTGTTGGAAGGGGCGAGTGGTTGAGGAAGGGATAGAGAGAAGGGGAGAAACAGTGGGATGAGTGTTCATCTTGTTCTGTTGACAGAGGGCACATCTGTCGACGTAATTGCAGATGAACACTGCAAGGCCCAGCCACCAAAATTCAGAGGCAATCATTTGACGAGTTTTCAGCATGCCAGGGTGGCCAGTGGCAGCATGATCATGAGAGTGAGCAACAACTGCATGACGAAAGAAGAGGTCATTCAGAACATAGACCCAGTTTTGGTAAGTCAAAACACTGACAGTGGCCTAGGTTAAGCTGGATCCTTTCTTCATATATGAGAGTGCAAATGTGACCCTCTTATCATTGTTGTTGTACACTTCTTTGTTGACTAGAAGGTACATTTGTATATTACTAAGCCAGTCTGCTGCTTTGGAGGGGGATCCGTCGTATTCATCAGGGGTATTCAGATGGAGTTCAACGGGTTTCGGTTGGTGTGTCATTGGAGGGAGAAGAGGGGCAGTTAGGTAGGTGGGTAGTGGGGGAAAGGGTAATACTGGGGAAGGGGGAAGAGCAGTGGATGGTGAAAATATCTGAGAGAATGATTGACTTAGAGCAATCGTAGTCTGGTCTGGGGATCTAGGCTGAGGTCTTCATTGGTTGAAGTCTCAGTATTAGTGGCTTCTTCTTCTGGGGTAGGAGGGGTAGGAGTGCACTGGCCTCGATAGGCAGCAAAGAGGTTAGGGAAGTTTTGGGGGTTTTGGTGGGCAATGGTGAGGGGAGGGTGGCACACACAACAATGGTGGTGCTATCTAGAAGAAGAAGAATCTTTTGTTACGCTTGGCCCAAGTAGGGACAAGCATAGCCCTTGAAAGAGGATCAGAGTTCTTGGGCCTTTGTGCTGAAGGTATTGATGCCTTGCAAGCCAGAGGACTTAGATCAAAGTATTGGTGAAGTAGATCGTCTGATGAGATGTTGGGCAAGATGTCAAAAGAAACCAGTGGATCTATTGACTAGTAGGTTGCAAGATACAAGGGAGATTCTACTTAGGGTCTATTGTACATTGTGCTAGGTTTAAGTAGGTATTGAGACGGTGCACAGACCAAGCAGTGCCTACTGTGGAATGACTCATCTGGAGTCAAGTTGAGTCAGAGCCAAGGTATCTAGGCAACCATCAATCAAGGGAGATAAAGAGGATCACGAGGCATGTGAGAAGCTATGCCTAGAATGGAAATAGCATTCGGGCCATGGGAAAGAAAGTCAAGATAATGGAAAGGTTATCATATGTTCAAAAGAGGAAAAGTCAAAGAAAGATAATTAGGACAAAGAAGAAAAAGGAATATCAGGGAGATAAAATGTAACAAACACCCTGTGTTGCAAGAAGAGGGGGTCTGTCTGTCGGGGTGGCACTAGTGAAGATGAGCCATAATGTGGCCATGGTGAGGTAAACTTGGCATATTTCCTCAACCGCTTAGTCCATTAGATGCGATTCCATCACTCTTGCTAGCAATGGGGCATCCTGTAGGACAGAAGCGAACACCAGTTGTCAAGCAATATCAGGGAGGAAGTTAAGTTAGATAGGGAAAACGGCAGGGACGAGATGAGTGGAGGTGGTAGGGCAAGGGGAGTTGGATCGGACAGGAGGCATCATAGTGGTGGTGGAGAGAAGTTGTGGGGATGACCTTTTAGTCCAGGTCATGTTGTCACTTATAAGCAAGGAGGGTGGTCCATGCCCCATGTAAGTTCCATTCCGGTTCCCAGGTGTTTTCAGCCCAGGAGTAACCCTTCCATTTGATGAGGAATTTTCGGTTTTTTTTCCCTCCACTATGTCATAAGATCTGTTCTATCTCCCATACTTCTTCACCCTCAATGTCCACCAACAGAGGTTGGAGAATAGATTTACCATATTCGGTGGTCTCGCAGCACAGGGTAAAGAGGGAACCATGGAAGATGTTATGAATTTTCCATGTATTTGGAAGACGCAGCTGATATGCCACAGGGGAGACTACCTTGGAAATTACAAATGGTCCTTTACATAAAGGGTTTAATTTCTGCCATGGAGAACTTTGGCAGAGATTCTTGGCTTCTAACCACACCTTGTTGCTGACTCACCAAGGTTAGAATTTGCTTCTTACCTGTTCTCACATATACTGTTGTGCCAGTTGGTGTGTATGGTGGGCTTCTTCTCTTGCTTTATCCAGCAGAGTGAGTCGTTCGGTTAAGGAAGGAAGGAAAGTCTTTCCCAAGAGAGGGTAGGCTCGGGGTTCATAGCCAAGAATAAGTGAGAACAGGGTCGTTTTCGTCATGGAGTGGATAGAGGAATTATGTACAAACTGGGCCATGGGTAACAAGGAGACCCAGGTTGACAGGTTATCTTGACAAAAGAGATGTAAGTAGGTTTTGTTACAGTTTTTGTTCCAGATCCTTGTTTTCCTAAGAGTT
>JBBPJT010000812.1:0-14526 GCA_038088895.1 Xerocomus potaroensis
TAGCAAGATAGACTCAGTCCCACATCTTCCCCTTTCTCACATTCTCACTCATACTTTGGCCCCCTCTCCATAGATCTCAATCATTAAGGCTTATCTAGGCCTAGTGTAGAGATCAGAGGTGTTTCACTAGGAGGGTGGTCCGTGTGCTGGATAAGTTCCATTCTGGTTCCCAGGTGTTCTCAGCTAAGGAATACCCCTTCCATTTCACAAAGTAATGGTGATTTCAGAATGATCCTTTATGCTGTAAAATTCATTTGACTTCCCACACTTCATCTCTGTTGACTTCCATCAGGGAAGGGCGTAACGACAGCATCCCGTATTCCACAGTTGTGTGATAGGATGATAGGAGAGAAGCATGGAAGATATTATGAATTTGCCAAGTGGGGGGTAGTCAGAGTTGATATGCTACTGGGGAGACGACTTTGACAATTTCAAACAGGCCTTCTCGAAGCAGATTTAATTTCTTCCAGGAGGAGCTCATCCGTAAATTCTTTGCTTCCAACCACACTTTATCCCCGACCTTCCATAGGCAGAACTTACTGTGGATTTGTTCTCACATTATTTGCTGTGCTAATTGATGAGCACTTGTCGCTTCCTTTCGTGCTTTATTGAGGGAAGTCAAACGTTCCGAAAGGGCTGGGATGAACGTTTTGCCTAACGTTGGATATCCTCATGGTTCATATCCCATCATTAGGGAGAAAGGGATGCATTGAGTGACTGAATGAGTGGAAGAGTTATGAGTGAACTGCACCATAGGCAGTAAGTCAATCCATGTCTGTGGATTATCTTGACAAAAGAGACAAAGATAAGTTTCAAGCTCCTGGTTAACTTGTTCAGTTTCGCCATCAGTTTGTGGGTGGTATGCAGAGGAAAGAGCAATGTCATAATGGAGGAGTTGTGCTAACTCGCAAGCAAAGGCAGAGGTGAATTGTGGTCCTCGATCCGAAATCATTTGGTCATATAACCCCACGATAGGAAAGATGTGAGTGTAGAAGAGTTGGGCTATGCCCACCGCATCAATGGATTTGGAGCAAGGGAGGAAAAATACCCTCTTACTAAGACCATGGTTGACCATGACCAAGACAGCATCAAAAGCCCCAACCAGGGGAAAGGCAGACACAAGGTTGACAGAGATCTGCTGAAAAGGACGCGAGGCAAGGGAGGCAAGAGGGGAAAGAGGCAGCAGGGAGGGGTGGGTGTTGATCTTGGAGGACTGACAGAAGGGGCAGCCAAGGATGTACTGATGAACAAAGGTGGGCATCCCAGGCCACCAATAGTCATGGTGAAGGAGAGTAAGGGTGCAGAAAATGCCACCATGGCTGCCCACGGGGGAAGAGTGGATGGTGGAGACAAGGGAGTGACGAGCATCTGGGGGAATATAAAGGTGGCAGCGATAGTAGAGATGACCATCCATAAAGGACCAGTTGGTGAGAGAGAAACAGGGGAAAAGAGGGGAACCCTCTGCTATGCAGGAAAGAGCAGACAGGACAAGAGGGTTGGATGTAGAGGAGAGGTGGATCTTCTGGGCTAATGCCAAGTCAATAGTGGAGATAAAAAGATTGGGAGGAAGTAGAGTGATGTCCGTGTTGTCCTGATGGGTGGAGACAGCAGTTGAATGGAAAAGGGCATCGGCAGGTGCCATAGTGGAATCCAGTTGAATGGAGAACTTCAGGTCAAAATCCTGGAGGAAGAGCATCCAGTGAGCTTGCCAGCAGGAAAGACAATGAGGTTGGTGGAAGTAGGCGAGATTTTTATGGTTGGTGTAAATTTCGACAGGATGACCCATGCCCTGAAGATAGTGATGCCATTCCACAAGGGCATGTATCACGGCTAAGAGTTCATGGTCATAGACATCGTAATTACATTCCACAGGGGAAAGAGTGTGGGACAAGTAGCCACAGGGATGGAGATCGCCATTGCTATCATGTTGCATGAGAACACCACCAGTGGCAACAAGTGAAGCGTCAGTTATGATGAGGAAAGGTCTGGTGAGGTCAGGGAGAGTAAGTATGGGAGAGGATAAGAAACAAGTCTTAAGCAACTGAAAAGCAGAGGCACAAGCAGGTGTCCATTGCCAGAGGGTATCCTTTCGCATGAGGAAATGAAGAGGAGTGGCAAGAAGGGAAAAGTTGGGAATGAACTTTCGATAGAAATTACAAAAACCCAGGAAAGATCACACCCCCTTGATTGTTTTGGGAGGTTCCCAATCGCGGATAGTGGAAAGTTTCATGGGGTCCATCTGAATATGGTCAGCCGATACCATCATCCTGAGGTATTCCATCTCTGCTGCATCAAAGATACATTTTGAGAGCTTGAGATAGAGAGAATGCTCACGGAGGCATGAGAGAATTAGACGGGTATGCTGGTGATGAAGGGGCAGGTCATGGGAGTGAATCAATATATCATCCATATAAATGACAAGCCATCCTTTGGTAAGATAGTCATGGAAGATATGATTCATCATAGCTTGAAAAGTGGCAAGTGAGTTACATAGGCCAAAGAACATGACTGTTGGTTCATAAAGGCCAAATAGGGTGATGAATGTGGCCTTCCATCGGTCATTAGGATGGACGAGAACGTTATTATATCCCCATTGAACATCAAACTTCGTAAACATGGTGGATCCTTTCAACTGATCAACAAGTGATGATATTAGGGGAAGAGGGTAGGCATTTTTGACAGTGTGTTTATTAAGGTATTGATAGTCCTGACAGGGACGAAGATCTCCTGTCTTTTTGGGGACAAAGAAGAAAGGGGAAGCTTGGGGAGAAGATGATGGGATGATCCTGCCTACTTTCAGGTTTTCCTCAAGGAAGGTTTGACATGCCTTCTTCTCCTTCAGATTGAGGGGATAAATCTTTCCTACTTTTGGAATGAAGTTTGAGATAAGGGTGATGGTATGGTCAAATAGTCAAGAGGGTGGCAATTGTCCATCTTTTACTTCACTGAATATGTCCGCATATTCTTGGAATGCCTGGGGAAGTTCATTCATCTGAGGTGGTTTTTCTTGAGCTAGTTGCATAGCTATTGTTGTCCAAAACACCCCTTCTGTCCGATATCTTTTTTTCCAGAGAGCACCTAGTTTTTGGTCGATGTTTGTCGACAAATGGTTTACTTCCTCAGTTGCTTCTCTTGTGGGCCACCTGGGCAGGGCAAATGTCCCCAATTCCCAATTGATGAGTGGATTGGCCCATCGTAACCACGGTAATCTTAGGATGATGGGGTCTTTCCATATGGTTAGGGCTAGGAATGTCCAAGGTTTTATCCATGACCCTATCTTCATTGCGACAGAGACACTATATCAGATAGTGTTGCTTTTATTTACTGTCCTGTCTATGTTCCAGGTGATTCTTGGCTTAGCTAGCCTTTTAAGTGGTAGTTGGTGTCTTCTTGCAAAGGATTCATCAATAAAACTTTCTGTGGCCCCACTATCAATAAGGGCAGAGGTATCGATCTTAACGTTGGAACTGTAAAGGCAGAGAGGAATTTGCATAGATTTTTCCATCATTCCTGTCTTATGTACAGTTGCTATCATATCGGGAAGAGAGGCGATCGATAATTCTTTCTTCCTAGCTAAAAATCCTTTTCCTTGGCTTTTGCTAATTCCATTCTCATCTGCTCTTCTACTTCATCATTATCAGTATAGCACGCTTCCAATACAGCATGGATCTGATCGGCCATGGTGCCTTGTTCTGTTAATTGGGCTATATAGTGGTCGAGTTTTGTAGTGGCTGGGGAAGAGGTGGCAATAGTTTGAATGGGGAGTTGATGAGTAGTGGTGGAAGGTCCTGCCTAGGGTACAGATGGGGTAGGAGAAAAGAGAGGTCGGTGAAAGGGGTTATTGTTATGGGGGTTTCACGTTTCGCCATTGCTGCGATGTATGCTAGCTCGGCAACTGATTCTGTGACAAATGAAACATCGGTTTTCTCTGAGATGTTTGGTGCAGTTGGCAGGGGTAAGGGTTACTGTATTGACATCCATCACATTGGGATCTCGTCTCCCTCCACCAGTCTGCATCCACTGCAATGTTCCTCCTGAATGGAGGGCTCTGATTCGTTGTTGTTGAGCATGAAACTTAAATGCTGCTTTCGCCCATTCTTCAAGACTCGTGGGGAGTTCTGTCATTGATAGGATCATTTGGCTGATCTGTGGGTCTAACCCTCCCATGAAGGCATTGATGAGAGTGTTCTGGTCAGTGATTCTGCTGCATGTGGCATGAAGTTGAAAGTTGGTGTTATGATTTTCCTATGTCTTTGCCGTATCTGCTGTATCCATTTCTTTTCCTTTCCTGGATGCTCTTCCTTTTCTAGGCTTAGTCACTTGTTGACCACCTCATGTCCCCATTTCTCCCACACTTTACCCTTAGCCCTACCCCAGCATACCTCTTTAAGCTTAGCACAGCTTGGTCTGTTCACCGTAAGAATGAGTATATATACCTTGCGACATATACTAGTATGATAAGCTAGTTCTACGCAATATCATGTAGTTCCCTAGCTTCCAGAGTCCCCCCTTAAGGTTGACAACTTTGACTAAGGGATCCTTTCACCATTACATTCATATAAGACTATGTCATGTGTAACAAAGAACTAGCTTCTCTCTAGCTGAACACTAGCATCGCTTCAGCCATTCCCCCTCGACAGTTTTTTGCACCCCCCTCTGCGTCTTCATTAGAAGAAGATGAGTTGTTCTTGCAGCAGTACTCTTCCGCAGAAGACACTCCTCTAAACCCCCATCCCTTACTTCCAGACATGAATGACCCTGCTGCCCCCGCTCCCCCTCCCCCCATTGCTGCCGCCCCACAGGGACCACTTCCAGCAGAGTCCAAGGCAGGATTACCTGCCAACTTCTCTGGTGAAACTGATGATGCCATCCGATGGAGTTTGGCCATGGCAGCCTACTTCTCACTTAACCCACAGCACTATGTTTATGATGGACCAAAGATGCTCATTACGTTAAGCAAACTAACGAAAGGGCAAGGAAGGTCCTTTGCTGAAAAATGGTACCACATCCTCGGAGATGAGACTATCCAGGATGAAGATAAGACCTATGACTTGCTGATGAAAGATTTCAGCAAAATGTTCTATCCCTATAACTTTAAAGAGGAGGCTTGCTGAAAGCTGTTGGTGACCAAACAGAACCTGTGAGACCGCGACGCAGGATTCCAGACTTATCTCACTGATTTCCAACTTCATGCCACATGCAGCAGAATCACAGATCAGAATACTCTGATAGATGTCTTCGCAGGAGGGTTGGACCCACAGATTAGCCAAATGATACTATCAATGGCAGAACTCCCTGCGAGTCTTGAAGAATGGGTGAAGACTGCATCTAAATTCCACACTCAACAACAATGAATTAGGGCCCTCCGTTCAGAAGAAACGTTGCAATGGACGCAGACTGGTAGAGGAAGACGAGACTCCAATGTGATGGATGTTGACACAGTAACCCTTACTCCTGCCAATCGTGCAAAACATCTCAGGGAAAACCAATGTTTCATCTGTCACAGGATCGGTTGCAGAGCTAGTGTACATCGTGGAAATGGCAGTGAAGTACAAAACCCTCGAAACAATAACCCCTTTCGCTGACCCCCCTTTTCCCCTACCCCACCTGCATCAGGACAGCAAGCAGGGTCTTTGACCACCATTTGTCAGCTCCCCATTCATACTGTTGTCGCCTCCCCCCCAGTCCCTACAAAACTCGATCATTATATTGCCCAATTAACAGAACAAGGCACCACGGCCAATCAGATCCATGCAGTATTGGAGGCGTGCTATACTGACAACGAAGAAGTAGAAGAGGTGGTGAGAACTGAATTGGCAAAAGCCAAAGAAAAGGATTTTTAGCAAGGAAGAAAGGATTATTGATCACCTCTCTTCCTGATATGATAGCAACTGTACATAAGACAGGGACAATGGAAAAATCTATGAAAATTCCCCTCTGCCTTTACAGCTCCAACAAAACAATCGGTACCTCTGCCCTCATTGACAGTGGGGCCACTGGAAGTTTTATTGACAAATCCTTTGCAAGGAAACATTGACTGCCACTTAAAAAACTAGCTGAGCCCAGAGTCGCCCAAAACATAGATGGGACAGTAAACAAAAGCAACACAATCCAATACAGCATCTCAGTCACAATAAAAATAGGATCCTGGGTAAAGCCTTGGACGTTCTTAGCCCTAACCATACGAAAAGACCCCATCATCCTAGGGCTATCATGGCTGAGATGAGCAAACCCACTCATTAATTGGGAGTTAGAAACGTTTGCCCTACCTGGATGGCCCACAAAAGAAATAACGGAGGAGGTAAATCATTTGTCAACAAACCTCGATCAAAAACTAGGTGCCCTCTGGAAAAAGAGATATCGAACAGAAGGAGTGTTTCGGACAATGATAGCTACACAACTGGCGCAAGAAAAACCTCCTCAAGTGAATGAACTACTCCCACCATTCCAAGAATATGTGGATGTGTTTGGAGAAGTGAAAAATGGACAATTGCCGCCCTCTCAACCATTTGACCATACCATCACACTTACCCCAAACTTTATTCCAAAAGTGGGGAAAGTTTATCCCCTCAACCCGAAAGAGAAGGAAGCATGTCAAACCTTCCTTGAGGAAAATCTGAAGGCAGGCAGGATCGTCCTGTCCACTTCTCCCCAAGCTTCCCCTTTCTTCTTTGTCCCTAAAATGACAGGAGATCTTCATCCCTGCCAGGACTGTCGGTATCTAAATGAGTACACAGTCAAAAATGCCTACCCCCTTCCCTTCATCTCAATGCTAGTTGATCAGTTAAAAGGGTCCACAGTCTTTATGAAGTTTGATGTTCAATGGGGATACAATAATGTCCTCATCCATCCCAATGATCACTGGAAAGCTGTGTTTATCACCCTGTTTGGCCTTTATGATCTGACGGTTATGTTCTTTGGACTATGCAATTCACCTGCCACTTTCCAGGCCATGATGAATCATATCTTTCATGACTATCTCGCCGAAGGGTGGCTTGTCATTTATATGGACGATATCTTGATTCACTCCCATGATCTCTCCCTCCATCACCAGTGCACCCGTCTCATCCTCTTACATCTCCATGAACATTCTCTTTATCTCAAACTCTCCAAATGCATCTTTGATGTGGTGGAGGTGGAGTACCTTGGGATGATGGTGTCAGCTGACCATATTTGGATGGACCCTACCAAACTGTCCGCCATCTGTGACTGGGAACCTCCCAAGATGATCAAGGGGGTCTGATCTTTCCTGGGTTTTTGCAATTTTTATCGGAAATTCATTCCTAACTTCTCCCTTCTTGCTGCTCCCCTTCACTCTCTCATGCAAAAGGATTCCCTCTGGCAGTGGATGCCAGCTTGTGCCTCCACTTTTCAGTCGTTGAAAAACTGTTTCCTCTCCTCCCCCATCCTTACTCTCCCTGACCTCACAAAACCCTTCCTTGTTATGACTGACGCTTCCCTTGTTGCCACCAGTGGTGTCCTCATGCAATGTGATAGTAATGGCGACCTCCATCCCTATGGCTACCTATCCCACATGCTCTCCTCCGCAGAACGAAATTACAACGTCTATGACCACAAGCTCTTGGCTGTAATCCATGCTCTTATGGAATGGCAACACTATCTCCAGGGTATGGGTTACCCAGTCGAGATTTATACCAACCATAAGAATCTCACTTATTTCCACCAGCCCCATCATCTTTCCTGTTGTCAAGCATGCTGGATGCTCTTCCTCCAGGACTTCAACCTGAAGTTCTTTGTTCAGCCAGGTTCTGTCATGGCACCTGCCGATGCCCTCTCCTGTTCAGCTGCCATCACTACCCATCACAATAATGCCGATGTCACCCTCCTTCCTTCCAACCTTTTCATCCCTGCCCTCGACCTGGCATTGGCCCAGAAGATCTGCCTATCCTCTATGTCCAACCCTCTTGTCCTGTCTGCCCTTTCCTATATGGTGGAGGGTTCCCCTCTCTTCCCCCATTCCTCTCTTGCCGATTGGTCCTTCACGGATGGTCGTTTGTACTATCGCTGCTGTCTATATGTTCCCCCGGACGCTTGCCACTCCCTTGTCTCTGCCGTCCACTCTTCCCCCGTGGGTGGCCATGGTGGCATTTTCTGCACCCTTACTCTCCTTTGCCGGGATTATTGGTGGCCTGGCCTGCCCACCTTCATTCGTTGCTATGTCCTTGACTGCCCCCTTTGTCAGTTCTCCAAGGTCAACACCCACCCCTCTCTCCTGCCTCTCCCCCCTCTTGCCTCCCTTGCTGTGTGCCCCTTCCAGCAGATCTCTGTTGACCTCATCACTGCTTTTCCCCTGGTTGGTGCTTTCAATGCTGTCCTGGTCGTGGTCGACCATGGTCTTAGTAAGGGAGTATTTTTCCTTTCTTGCTCCAAATCTATCGATGCAGTGTTACGAAATTGCCTATAAATGCCATATAATATGCTTACTAAGCTAATCTCGTCGCTATGAGATGAAGTCCCATACGTTCGATTAACGACTCTAACGACTAATGAAGACTAACGGAACCTGGTTGTATTCTCCAGGGAACCCTACTGCTGTACAAGAGGCAGGTCGTGGTTGTATTCCCTGGTAGAACCCTGCCATTACATGAAGTGTACACATACGACGTGAACCTAATGGTAAAGCTAAGTAAATCTTATCTTTTCTCTTATCATCTATCCTTGATCTTATCTGTGGATGTCACGTGATCTAATTAAGTCACGCTCCACGTCACATGACCCTTCATATTTCAGAACTTCTATCTCCACGGGTCATGTGGAGGCTATACAGCCATTTTAGGTAGTTAACTCATTCTGACTTCTTTCGTCCTCATTTAGCGAGGCTGTGGTATGACTCAAGAGTCCTCTTCGGCCCCTGTGGGCTATTCTTATATTCTGACTCCTGATGACTCAGTCGTCAAGCTTATCGGCCAATAGCGTTTATCACTCGGCTGCGCATTACTCAGCCTATTTGAAATATATGCTGCGCATTACAAAGCCATGGAGCTCTCGTCCAATGGCAGTACTAGCTCATGCTGCGGATTGGTAAGGACCATTGCCTTAGCCAATAGCATTAGTCGCTCGCTGCTGCGCATGACTCAGCATGACTCACTCTATTTCAAATAACGCTCATTAGCCAATAGCATAACTCGCTCTTATCTTTCGCTTACTCATGTACCTGTATATTAATAGTGTAGCCAATAGCGTAATACTCTCTTGTTGATTAAAACCTTGTATTAATGTAGCACTGCTTGGTCCGTGCGTAGATACTTGGAATATAAATACCCGAGGGTCTGAGCGACCAAGACTCCCCAGTCTTGTTCACTTTGAACCATAAGGGTCTTGCACCTGGTTACACAGAGTGACTGACTTTAAATCCCGTTCCATCTCATTTCGTCCACCACAGGCTTGATATCATTGACTAGTGCGTATATCCTTACATCGGCTTGACTACTGCCCGGTGTACTCTCACTTCGTTTCAATAACGCTTGTCTCCTAGGTTGTCCTGTATTCCTACCATGTGTGATACATGTGTTTGCCATGAGGCTTCTTTGCTTCTACCTCATGGCTGTTCCTGTTACATAAGCTTACCTCATGTTACACCCAGGGTTATGGGTGTTTCCCCATTAGGTCAACCCTTGCACCAGGGTTGAGGGTTTCCCTTACATAGTGCTTAGTCAGCATGGTCTGTGTGCCATGGCTAGTAGTATAAGTAGTAGCACTCTCCTGTAAGATACCTTAAGCTTAATCTCACTGTTACATCGCCTAAAGTGTGGGCCTGTAACTTCTTGTGGCTCCATCCTCACTCTGCCACTGTGCCCTGAGGATTCCTTCATCAGTAGTTCCCTGTCATCCCGGCACGTGCCCTTGATGGCTCTTCCATTCGACATCATGCTCGTCTCCATCGCGGTCTTCGTTTTCACAACCATCCTAGTGGACGTCGTGTTATCTGTCTTCGCTTCTCTCACTGTCTTCATTGCAGCCGTTTATCTTGTTGTCGCCCTTGTAGTCACCGCCATTTGGAGTTATTGGCTCACTATGTAACATCTTCTGTGATTATCTTGCAGAAGGATGGTTGATTATCTACATGGACGATATCCTTATCCACTCCTCTGATCTCCCGCTCCATCATGAATGAACAAGGAAGGTTCTCCTTCAACTGCATGAACATAACCTCTACTTAAAGTTGGCTAAATGCACGTTTGATGCATCGCAGGTGGAATACCTAGGAATGATTGTTGCACATAACAGTCTGCAGATGGACCCAGTCAAAGTAGCTGCAATCACTAATTGGGTACCCCCTCACTCTCTTAAAGGGGTTTGATCATTCCTTGGCTTCTGTAATTTCTATCGTCGCTTCATCCCAGTTTTGCCACAGTTGCTGCCCCACTTCACCAACTTACCTGGAAAGACCACCCTTGGCATTGGTCCCCTGCTTGCAATGCAGCTTTCACCAAATTAAAAGCCATTTTTGTTTCTGCACCAGTTTTAACCCTTCCTGACTTACGCCTCCCCTTTATTGTCATGACTGACGCTTTGCTACTTGCCTCAGGAGGTGTCCTTATGCAATGTGATGCGAATAGCGATCTACACCCCTGTAGTTACCTCTCCCGCACCTTCTCCCTGGCAGAACAAAACTATGACATCTATGATCAGGAACTTCTTGCTGTTATCCACACCCTTGCCGAGTGGCATCATTATCTTCAGGGCACCAGCCTTCCTGTTACTATCCTTACCGACCACAAAAATCTTTCCTATTTTCGTCAACTCCACTGGCTGTCCTGATGACAGGCTCGCTGGATATTGTTCTTACAGGACTTCGATCTTCACTTTTCCATTCAACCCAGTACCACCATGGGTTCCACCGATGCCCTCTCCCGTTCTCTCCTCCCTGACACTTCCACGGATAACATGGACGTTACCCTTCTTCCCGATACTCTCTTTATTTCTCTCATTGATACCGCCCTGCAGTCTAAAATTCGCCTCTCTTCTCCTTCCGACCCTCTTGTCCTCTCCGCCCTTGAACATATGTGTTACAAGACAGTCGTTATCATTCGCCACTTCATGCTTCTTCTCTTGTTCTGCTTATATCAGCTTCCTAGACGCTATTTTCTCCTTCTAGGCTTAGTCAGCTGTTGACTGCCTCGTGTCCCCATCTATCCCATGCCTTACCCTAAACCCTACCCCAACGAGTCCATTTTTAACATGGTCTGTTCACCATAGAAGTAGAGTATAAATACATCGTGACCTGTACTAGTACAGTAAGCTAGTTCTACACAATTCAATGTAGTTCCCTAGTCTCCAAAGTCCTCCCTTAAGGTTGAACAAGTTCAACTAAGGGATCCTTATTCCTCGATCTTCGTCCAAACTACGAAACGCATAACAAAAGAACTAGCTTCTCACTAGTTGAGAGCTATCTACGCTCCAACCATTCCACCGAGATATTTCCCCCCTCCAGATTCCTCCGACTCTACCATATCCGCTGAAGACAACAGTGAGCTTTATCAGGAAGATTGTGCCCCTTCCCCTCCCATACAGCTCTTTCCCCCCATCGCAGACCCAAACATCATGAACGACCCAAACGCTCCCCTTGACGTTGTCCCCGTAGCGCCTCCCATGCCTCCCTTACCTGCAGAATCGAAAGCTGGCCTTCCGGAGGCCTTCTCTGGTGAAACAAAAGATGCCATCCACTGGGGCCAAGCCATGGCCGCATACTTTACACTGAACCCCCGCCATTATGAATACGATGGACCGAAAATCTTAGTCACCTTGAGCAAGTTGACAAAAGGGAGAGGAGTTCCTTTCGCTGAAAAATGGTACCACCTCTTAAATAACAGAGACATTCCTGACGATGAAAAAACATATGACCTCATGATGGAGGATTTTAACAAAATGTTCTACCCTTACAATTTCAAGGAGGAAGCGCAATGGAAGTTGTTAGCAACCAGACAAAACTTAAGGGATCGGGATGAGGGTTTCCAGAATTACCTCGCAGACTTCCAATTACACGCAGCATGAAGCGGGGTAACCGATCAAAACACCCTTATTGACGTGTTCGCCACAGGGCTTGACCCCCAACTAAGTCAAATGATCCTTTCAATGGGAACACTCCCTGACACCCTGGACGCTTGGGTTACTGCTGCTGCAAAGTTCCATGCACAGCAGCAATGAATCCGAGCTATCAGAGCAGGAGGAACGCTCCAACTCAGACTCGGAAGGAATTGGGATCCTAACACCATGGACATAGATTCGGTAACCCTGACGCCAGCGAACCGTGCTAAGCACCTCCGAGAAAACCGTTGCTTCACTTGTCACAAAGTGGGCTGCCGTGCTAGCAACCACCAAGGGCAGAATCAAGGAAATCTTCGGCCAAACAATCCCTTCCACTCCCGTAACCCCTTCTCCAACCCCTCGGTCAACACCCCTAGCGGGTTGAGTGCTCAGGTTGCTTCTTGTCCAACTCCCATCAGAGCTATTAACGTCGAAGCAGAACCTTCTCCTCTCAACCAATATATCAATCAGCTCATCGAAGGAGGAACTACTATCGAGCAAATCCGTAACGTGTTAACCACCTGCTACGACGGAAACACTGAGGCAGAAGAAAAGGCTCGAGTCGAATTAGCCGTCCAGCGTGAAAAGGATTTTTAAAAAGGGAGAGATTGCAGTCAACCACTTGTCTCCCTATTGAAGTTGTAGCCTCTGTACATCATACAGGATCCAATGAACAATCTATGCATCTCCCCCTCAGATTGTATGGAGCAACTACTAAAGTTGACACTCAGGCCCTTGTTGACAGTGGGGCAACAGGAAGTTTTATTGATGAGGAATTCACATGAAAACATCACTTCCCTCTCACCAAAATCTTGACCCCACGCATTACAAGAAATGTGGATGGAACCATAAACCGAAGTAATATCATACAATACCAAGTATCCCTTGCAATGAGAATCGGAACAAAGGTATACCCATGGGACTTCCTTGTCTTAGCCCTCGGAAAGGAACAAGTAATTCTCAGGCTGCCATGGTTACGAAAGTCCAACCCAAGAATTGACTGGTCTACCGGAGATGTTGCCCTTCCAGACGAAGAAACCCGATATCTTTCCACCAACGTAAATCCTGCCCTTAGTAAACAATGGAAAAAGCGATTTGGCTCAGACAACCAACTCCTCATCCGAAAAGTTACTCTTGCCACCACTTTAGCCCAACAAACAGAGAAGGTGGTCATCAAGCTACCTCTAGAGTTTCAGCAGTATAATGACGTGTTTTCCAAACCGAAAGAAGGGCAACTCCCTCCCTCACGACCCTTTGACCATGCAATCACCTTGACGCCCTCCTTCATTCCCCATGTAGCAAAAACTTATCCATTAAACCCTACAGAACGGACGGCTTGTCGAACCTTTCTTGACGAAAACCTATGGGCAGGGAAGATTATCCCTTCTAAATCCCCACAAGCATCCCCTTTCTTCTTTGTACAGAAAAAGACAGGCGACCTGCATCCTTGTCAGGATTATCAGTATCTAAATGAGCATACCGTTAAAAATGCATACCCCCTTCCCTTGATCTCTTCTCTTATCGACCAATTGAAGGAATCAACAATCTTCACCAAATTTGATGTTCGGTGGGGATACAATAATGTCCTCATCCAACCAGAAGATTAATGGAAAGCGGCATTCATCACCCCTATTGGACTCTTTGAACCAACCGTAATGTTTTTCGGCTTATGCAACTCCCCTGCGACGTTTCAAGCTATGATGAACCATCTTTTCCATGACTATCTTGCGAAAGGATGGTTGATCATTTACATGGACGATATCCTGATACACTCCTCCAACCTTGCAACTCACCACCATCGTACATGTCTCATCCTTGATCGGTTACGAACCCATAAACTATACTTGAAGTTGGCAAAATGTACATTCAACACAGAAGAAATCGAATATTTGGGCATGGTCGTCGCCCATCACAACATATGAATGGACCCCGTTAAACTGGTGGCAATCAGTCGATGGGCTCCTCCACAATCAGTAAAGGGCGTGTGATCCTTCCTTGGATTCTGCAATTTCTATCGGAAATTCATCCTGAACTTCTCCTTCCTTGCAACTCCACTCCACCGATTAACAAAGAAGAACCACTCTTGGATTTGGGACGATGCTTGCAATGATGCTTTCACTGCGATCAAAAAGGCTTTCTCTTCTGCCCCTGTCCTGCTCCTTCCCGACTTACAGAAACCATTTGTTGTCATGACCAACACTTCCTTAACTGCAACCGGAGGTGTCCTTATGCAATGAGATGGCAATGGGGATCTCCATCTGTGCAGTTACCTATCCTGAACCCTCACCCCGCAGGAGCAGAATTATGACATATACAATCGAGAATTGCTGGCTGTCATTCATGCCCTCACCGAGTGGTGCCATTATCTTCGAGGGACTGGTCATCCTGTAGAAGTATACACGGACCATAAAAACTTATCCTATTTCTCTCAACCCCATCACCTCTCCTGCTGACAGGCCTGTTGGATGTTATTCCTTC
>JBBPJT010000813.1:0-14505 GCA_038088895.1 Xerocomus potaroensis
CCATTGGTCCAGGATTTATGGGCGAAGATTTTGGGTTTTGGTCCCCCCTATAGATAAGATTAGATAAGAGTACCTTAGAGCGAAAGTGGCTTCTAGAGGATCAGAAAAGATGATCCAGGGACTTAGGAGTGATCTTAAGGATTCATAACACTCAGCCTATTTGAAATAAGGGCTGTGGATTGATAAGACTCAAATCCTTAGCCAATAGCAATAGTCACTCGCTGCTGCACATTACTCAGCATGACTCTCCTATTTCAAATAATGCTCATTAGCCAATGGCATAACTCACTCTTATCTGTTGCTTACTCATAACGTGTAGTATTAATAGTGTAGCCAATAGCATATCTTTCTCTTGTTGATTCAAACCTTGTATTAATGTAGCACTGCTTGGTCTGTGCATAGATACAAGGAATATAAATACCCCAAGGTTTGAGTGACCAAGACTCCCTGAGTCTTGTTCACTTGAGCTATAAGGGTTCTTACCTTGCTAAACAAGTGTCTGACTTTAAGCTTCATTCCACCACCTTTCATCCACCACAGGCTTGACTCTATTGCCTAGTGCATATATCCTCACATCGGCTTGATTACTGCCCAGTGTACTTTCAGTTCGTTTCACACAGCACTATGCTTTAGTCTTCAATGGTGCTTCTCAGGCAGGTTTAATCGGCCATGCTGACGCCAATTGAGGATCTGACCCTAACACTCATCGCTCTTAGACTGGTTGGGTAGTGAAGCTGGCAAATGCCTCCTTCTCATGGAAAACCCACCAGCAGGAATATGTTGCATATTCCTCCACAGAGGCCAAATATGTTTCCTTATCTGATTGTAGCCAACAATTAGTGTGGTTATGTTCTCTCTTAACTAAATTAGGGTATGATTTATTGCTGACCCCCTTGTGTGGAGATAATCAAGGATCCATCTTTATGGCATCAAACCCTGTCACTGAAGTGCGATCAAAGCACATAGATATTAAATGGCATGGGGTCTGCGATTTCGTACAAGAAGGGTTGATTGAGCTCTTCTATATAGAAGGATCCGAAAACCCTGCCAACATCTTTACTAAGAACCTCGGGTGCATTAAGTTTGAGAAGTTTAAATCTAGCTTAGGCCTTGTATTTTACGATAGTCCTCCTACCTCATAGTTGCCATTCTTACTATATGTTTTTCCTTCTACATATACAAATCATGGGGGAGTGTTGAACATACGCCATTAGGTAGATAGTTCCCATGCATGTAGTATATAGATTCGAACTCCTACATTGAGTTCTAATAGAGACTTGACCTCTAACCACTATGTCTGTGCAGTAACCCACCAAGCCATATCCAGTGAGTAACAGCAACCCTTCCTCAATGGACGTTGCTATGCCATACTCCCAACATGTCACCCCAGGTTCTGGTTTGAGGGGAAACACTGTCAGTGGATTCGTATACAGACAAGGCCCGGGCAGCCTACTCGAGGTGAATGACAACCGAGGCTACCCGGAAGACGCTCGTGCAGAGACGTGATCGTAAGTTTGATATGATTCGCCTTCTCGCGTTCTGGGCTCGTCTATCCCTTGATATTGGCCGGGATGATGAAAGTTGAGTTGTCGATTTATCAGATTCACAGAGCGAACCCCACAACCACAAAGAAGATGCCACCACCACTCAACGCTGTCAAGTTCGGCAATTCGCTGTAGGCGATCTGTGCACCAGGCGGAGCCCCATCATCAGCAAGCTCACCAATGTGTAGATAATCTGGCTAACCATGTCCACATAGAAGCAACCCTCGCGGGACTTTTTTAAAAAAATATATATACGCACATCACGACCGATCGCACTGCAACTACCGATTGACGAGAACTCGCTGTACGAATCACGTGTTTCCTCACGCAATCGTTCCTGTGAGGCTTTCAAAAGGTAAGTAAAAAAAAGTGGCTAGCGTGTCGGTGAGGGCGCTTGCGATACGCCCCCGAAACTCGTCTGCACGACTGGTTGTGTCTCTAGAACCCGTAGCCTTTTTCTATATGCGCGCCGTCCGCTTGTAGTTGGTGTCGATGCGTTCGAATTTCCAAAGTTGGAGAAGATGTCGACGGAACTCGAGACGCCGCCGTGGAGTAAACACACCCCTTATCATCTCTAGTCAGAGTCATCGACTGGAGGTCAAAAAGCTCTGCACGACATCGTGCTACATCGAACCCCCACGCGAAAAGCTATACTGCTTCGATGTCTGTCGCAAATGGTATCAGCGGGACCACAGAAGAAGAAGAAAAGAACAAAATAGAACACGTACTGGGCTGCCCTTTTCCGTCCTCTATTATCTGCGTCGAATCCTCGCTGGCAAACGCAAGCTGAGTTGCAACAGCCGATCTCGCCGAAGTCGAGCGTTCCGAACCCAGGCCCTGCGATATGCGGTAGACAATCATAGTGGGACTGATCACCTATCCACATCCGTGTTAACCCACAAGCAGCGAAAAGAAACGGAAAGGAAAAGAGGGGAAAGGAAGAACAGGCATGCCGTGCTTACCTGAACATGACAAAAAATGACGAACATGACGTACTGGCCGAGGTTGCTCAGTATGTTCAGGGCGACGAAGACCAAAGACCATGTTGCATAAAGCGCTGCAGACCCGGCCAACATCCTCGCGGCAGTTACGTACGGAGACGCCAGTGCGTCGCGATCAGCGGGTTATATGGCGGTACGCGGCGATTGTAGCATACCTTTTGCTATTTCGATCATCAAACCGAACAAGAGCAGTCGGAAAGAGATGAATGGCGCGGCGTAGTTGTTGAGCGCAAAAGATAAGCATAAGCATAGAATGAAAGCGTCCATTGACCAAAGCGTTTGATTGGAATGGATGGCGGCTAAAATGATACCTCCGACTCCTTGGGGAAATGAAAAAAAAAAAAAAATCAGGCTAGCGACGAGGACGCTCCGGATGAAGACTGACCAATGGTACCGAAGTAAAGGAGAAGAGCAACCGATGAAATCACGACACGGGTGATCCGGCGAAACCCGCGACAGAAGACGTGGAGCCGCCACAGCTGTTCAGAGGATGGGTCAAGAAAACAGAGACGGCGGTACCTCGAACTTACTATCATGGCGTCTGCAAACCACATCCCAAGGAGACAGGTTGTGACTGTCATCATCGGAATAGGCTGGTTCCACGTAGCGGCGATGTAAGCAGTGGGTCCCCCGGGGTAGTTCATCTCCCAGGAATATGCGTAGAGGAAACGGGTGGCAAACCCGACCGTGGTAAGGGTCGACAAAATCCACAGGATAGTGATCCAGATGGCCATCGCAATCGCCTTCCTTTTATACTTTGCCGAACTACGAGCAAGACTATACATGCAGATCGCATAGAACGACGACATGATGCCCCACGAGATGCCTGCTACGAATGTATGCGAGGCGAGCGCAAGCGCTCCGTCATACAAGACACTGCGAGGTTGCTCTTGGGATGACATCGAGGGTAAATAGGCCCGAAACGGACCCCCTGCAGTTTTTATGGGGGTGTCACATGGCGATGCTAGAGGAGAAAATTAAGAAAATTGGTCATGACCGCTCAACTTACATTCTTGCGAAGAACATATATTATGCAGTGTGGGAGCGATTTAGTGGCGATCAAATTAGACACCACAGAGAACGCCGTAAGGCCATAGCTTTGCTCCGGATCCCGTTTGCTGGAGTGAAACGCGTAGTGAATCCTTGCCCGGTCAGCTGACGCTACGAGGGCGAGAGAGGCACCGCGTCCGACCCCCGCGGCGGGTAACTAATCTACTGATTTACAGCGATTTGAAAGGTGTCTCCAAATCATGCCCAAAAGTCGACGTGCGCGCTAATCCCGCGCTGGCATCCAAGTCGTCGTAAGGGGCATCTGCGGTGATCTGGACAGATATTTGACCATGGAAGCATTGTTTTAGGGTTGATATATGCTCTGCTTACTGTGCAGGGTCACCGATAGCACGGGCGGTGGCTTAAACTCGTTCAAGGTGATGGCTGAGAAAATACAAGATACTGTGTTTTCTTATGAACCATTAACCACGTTCAAGTGTTGACGACTGGAGCCTACCGGAGCGTGATACATTGGACAATCAGAAAGCGCATTCAAAAGTACTGTCGTTACTGGCTTGCAAGTGTGGGAGGTGTAATCGAGCCCCACAAGTGCTTCTTTGGGCGCCGAAACGCCATCACTCTCTCCCGACTTGCGGTGATCAACAATGCAGATGGCGTTAGGAGTTGTTTCAGCACAGGCTGATGGGAGACAAACGAAATTGATTGATCTCTAATTGACTCCCACGCCACCATGAAGGTGGTAAGCATGGCTGAAGGCCATAGCCCTATGTCCATGTGCGAGGGAGGGTCCTCGGGCTGTCCATCTGCTTGCCCGTCCGTCGGGCACCCCTCTCCCAATATCGGGGTCGGGCCATGAGAGGGGAGACCTCAGGTCATGTACAGTACAGGTATGAGGCAGATAAGGGGAACGGGTTGGTACGCAGTTTTGAGCCTGCGAAAGCTCTCGTCAGGGGGCTACCGCTACCCCTACCGTCGCCCTTCCAAAACCGTTTAGGGTACCAGCTACCCATCTTAAGCCCTATCGAGGGAGTTGGCCAGTCCACAGAGGTGGCAGGGGCATGTGGAGGGTGCGACCCCGGATAGATAGGTTGCGATGTGGGGTGGACGAGTGGAGGGGGGGGAGCTTCCTGCTCGGGGGGAAGGACCCAGCGATGCCAAAAATTGGCATGCTCCCACAGGTCGTGCTGGCGAGTGGGGCCCTTTTGAGCACCCACCTGCACTTTTGCACTGCTATGTGGCACTCCCAGTGGTACATATCACTGGGAGACCCATCCTCGCCATCCGGCAAGGGATTTGATGAGCGACATGGAATGTGTGTTGGGGGGACATGAAACCACAGAACATGGAGGCAGTTTGTCACTTTGAGGTTTAGTGATGGTGGAAGAATTTCATTTAAATATCATGAGCAATAGTGCTATCAGAGCAGATTTTTAAATTAGAGGTTATCCAAATACCCCCCAAAAAACTAAGGTGTAAGCCCAACCCAAGGGCATACACATCACGTGCATGCACTCCAGTATGTATCATCTCACCACATGTTACGCGTTTTGCGTAGTCGGTTTCAGAAATGAATAGTAGGGATCCCTTAGTTGAATAGATCAACCTTAAGGGAGGACTCTGGAGGCTAGGGAACTACGTAGGATTGCGTAGAACTAGCTTGGTATACAAATACATGTCGCAATGGTATTTATACTAACCCCTACGGCGAACGGACCAAGCTATGCTAAGCTATAAAAGGACGTTTGGGGTAGGGCTAAGGGTAAGACGTGGGAAATGTGGGGACACGAGGCAGTCAACAAATGACTAAGCCTAGAAAGAAAAGGGTGTCCGAACAAGAAAAGAAACGTACATGTGCCAGTTATAACAAAAACCGTAACACCACACCATGTAGATCATAATTGTTCCTTGTCCCCTACTTTGTTGTCGCCGGTATAGATCGTGGTCCAGTTTGTGGGAATACAGGTACCGATCAGGGAGCACACAACTAAAGATAAACTCAGTCATGCGTGTGATGCAACGAACTAATGTATTCACCTAAAGATAAACTATAGTACGAGTGAGTATTAAGTAGATAGAATGAATAATAAACAACTCACCTCAGTCGTGCACGTGATGCAACAAACTGAGGTGTTTCCATATGAACAAAAGAGCTTATATACTGTACAAAAGACTGTCTAGAGCATGATATTCGGGTTGTGAGGAATCCCGAATATCCAGAAGTACACTGGTATTCAAACAAGGATGAACATATGTGATCAAAACATACTATATAATGTATTGCAGATGATGTCAATGAGGAATAGTGGCACGATGGCGCACACGCACTCCGGTGATCTTCTGGTCTGAGTACAGCTGTGGCTGTGTGCACACTTGGAATTTCCAACACTCCCCCTCAAGCCATGCGCAGTCCAAGTTCTGCCACAAAGTGCTTGACTTTGGGGGACAGGAGGGCCTTCATTAGCATGTCAGCGATCATGTTGTCCATGGGGCAGAAAATCAATTTTATCTTCCCTTCTTCAATGACCCAGCGGATGAAATGGAAATGCACATCAATGTGCTTGGTATGCACATGGTACTGATGATCCTTTGCGAGCATGATAGCAGACTGGTTATCCGAAAATAGTGTTGTTGCTTCATTAGCTGGGGTGAGCGTATCAACGTGGAGTTCAGTGAGGAGCAATCGAAGCCAAAGGGCCTCCTTGATCGCATGGGTAGCTGCAATGTATTCACTTTCAGTGGTGGATAAGGAGACTATCTCCTGTTTCTTCAATTCCCAAGACACAGCTCCCCCATTAATCAGGAAAGCATATTCTGATATGGTGCATCAATCCTCGGCCATGCTGCCGTCTGCATCCATATATCCTATAAGTGATCTTTCAATGCCTTCATATGTAAGCCTAAGGTTTCTTGTCCCAATGAGGTACCTATAAATGCGACAAATGGTGTCCCAATGGGGCATTCCGGGGTTGCTGCAAAAACGGGAGACAGTGGATATGGCATATGAGATGTCGGGCTGAGTTCCTAGTGTGGCATACATGAGCAAACCAATGGCTTCCCGATAGGAAATGTGGGCCATCGCTGCATGCTCTATGCTGGTTGCGGGACTCTGAGTGGTGGTCAGCTTGATATGTGGCTCCATTGGCATGGACACTGGCTTGAGTTCTTCGAATCCAAAATGTCGAGTGATTGACTCCAGGTACGAGTGTTGTGACAGTGTGATGGTGTGTTCTTTGCAGTTCCGAGTGACTTCTATCCCGAGCAACCAATGAAGTTCGCTAAGATCCGTTATCTCAATGTGCTTCTTAATCTGTGCCTTGAACTCTAGAATAAGGGTGATTGTGGTGGCAGCAATTGTGCAGTCATCGACATGCACAATGACAATGATGAAGTTCTTGCCATTGAGCCACACGAACACTGCTTGGTCAACTTCATACTGCATGAACTTCATTATCTTAATGAGGATCTCCACTAATCTTTGATACCAACAACAACCACTCTGTTTGAGTCCATAGAGCATCTTAAGTAATCAGCAGATGTGGCTTGCGAACTTCAGGTTGGCATACCCTGGTGGCTGACACATGTAGATGCACTCGTCCTCTTGTAGTTCTCCATTTAGATACGTGCCCTTAATGTCGATTTGGTGTAGTTCAAGATCAAGGCATGCTGCAAGTGCCAGAACTGTTCGTATTGATGTGAGCTTAGCCACTGGTGCATAAGTATTGAAGTAGTCGACATCCAGTACTTGTGAAAAACCTTGTGCCACAAGCTGTGCCTTGTAACATATGATATTCCCGGCAGCATCTTTCTTGGCATGGAATACCCATTTTGAGCCTACGATGTTGGCTCCAGCTGGTGGATCAACAAGTTCCCAAGTACCTGCATTTCGAAGTGTGGTGAGCTCCTCCTGGATGCCCTTTTCCTATTGAGGCCAATCAGGGTGTTGTTTTGCCTCAGTGAGCAAACTGGGTTTCAGTGCCTCAGCTTCGGCAATTGTGTTATTTAGTGCGAAGGTGATCTCGGCATTATCTATTGCGGTGAGAATCTGTTTGGCCATTCCCTTCCCCTCAAGCGTTGTGGGGTTGTTATCCATTTCAGGCAATGCCTCTGCAATAGGATTAGGGAGTTGAACTCCACAAGGGACAGTTGTGTTGGCTGACCTGCTGCTGATGATGTCCATAATGCACTGACTAGGCTGGTGCACCCGTTTGGGATGTGCCTGGGAAGTAATAGGACTGGGTGGTGCAGGAGCAGGAACATGTGTCACAACGACATGTGGTGCACTTGGTGCCAGTGGAGATCTGTCGATTTGTGGGGCTTCATGTACGTATGGTTGTGCGAAATCGTCTTGGTGGGCTGATTCTCCCTCCCCCTCAATATCACACAACATAGAGCCCCAGTGCACATTCCGCTTGACACTGACTGTGTGCTTCAATAGCCAGAACACCCAGTAAGCGTTCTCCATTTGCTCGTCGATTCCAATCCATCTAACTTTCTCTGCTCTCCAGGCGAGTTTGTGTTATGCTTGATCCGGGTAGGAACGAGCATAGCCCTTGAAAGAGGTTCGGAGTTCTTGGGCCTTCATGCTAAAGGTATCAATGCCTTGCAAGCCAGAGGACTTAGATCAAGTATTGGTGAAGTAGACCGTCTGATGAAGTGCAGAGCAAAGTGTCAAGAGAAACCAATGGATCGATTGACTGGTAGGTCAGAGGATACAAGGGAGATTCTACTTAGAGTCTATGGTATACTGCACTATGAATTAAGTAGGTATCTAGATGGTGCACAGACCAAGCAGTGTCTACTGCAGAATGACTCATCTGGAGTCATGTCAAGTCATAGCCAAGGTAGCTAGGCAACCATCAATCAAGGGAGATAAAGGGGAACACGAGGCATACGAGAAGCTATGCCTAGAATGGAAATAGTGTCTGGATCATGAGAAAAAGGGATAAGACAATGGAAAGACTATGATTCATCCAAAAGAAGAAATATCAAGGAAAGGTATTCAAAAGAGGGGTAAAAGGAAAGATAAAACATAACAGTTTGTTGCCGCCTTCTTTCTGCACATAAGCCTTGCTACCCCATTCTCTGACTCTGCACAGATCTGGTTTATGCCCAAAAGCGATCCCATACGGCATCCACCCATTCAGGACCTTGGTAGGTGTCCAGTTTTTCAACCACACCATATGACGTACCACCTCATCCCATAGGTGCCTTGGCAGGCCACTTGCATACAACAGCGTGTGCACACGCTCCAAGATAGTTCAATTGAGTCGCTCTGCGACACTGTTGTGCTGAGGGGTGTCATGCGTTGTGAACCGCTGTACCATTCCCTTAGACTGTAGATACTCTGTAAATTCATTGCCTTGATATTCCCCTCCTTGGTCAGAATGGAGCACTTGGACTTTCACGCCAAGTTGCCGCTCAAGCCATGCTTTGAATTTCAGGTAGGATGTGAATACTTTGCTCTTCTGGCATATCACATACATGTATGTGATCCTTGAGTAATCATCTGTAAAAGTGACATAGTAACGTTTTCTGCCAAGGCTTTCAATTGGCACGGGTCCCCAGACATCTGACCAAATTAGGGCCCTGAGTGTTCTGCTATGCTCACCTTCATGTGCCTTTGCAATCGGCTTGCATGTTGCCTTTGTATATGTGCAGGATTCACAGAATAAACTGTCCTTGATTTCATCAACCTTGATCCCATCTATCAATCCATCCTCAACCAATCATCAAGCCATGGAGGGCACAATATGCCCAAAATGGCAATGTAGGTCCATTGCTGTAATGGTCTCGGCAGCGGCATTCACCATTTCATAATCCCATGCCACACGGTATAATCCTTTTGGGTTTCGCAGTATCTTGCCAATAATGGTGCCATCAGTCCCATGGATTGTTACAGTTTTAGGATCTTGACCCTTAGTATTGGGGTCAACGTTAATGTTCATGGAGTTCCCATCATCCCCTCCCTTCACTCCCATCTCTCGCCATACGACTAGTTGCCACACTAGAGTCGTACCGTTATGGAAACCGTTTGTCGAGTCATGGTGACTCAACCGTTATGCTTCTCTGTCCCAAATGGGTGTACTCTTGACCCTGTTCTTCTATGATGCCACGCGGCATGATCGCCATGCTTCGTGTTGTCCTCATGGCCTTCTTTGCTTCCACCATGAGGTGTGCTTCTTGCTTCTAGGGCTTAGGGTTTACCCTTGGGTTTAGGGTATTTCCATACATAGCACATGAGGTAACATGGTCTGTGCATGTCCCTAGTAGGTATATAAGGTAGATACCAGTAGTGCTGAAACCCTAAGTTTCAGCTTTAACGTCGGTTCCCTGCTTGTACCTTGCCTAGCTTTAGGCATTATTCAATCCATCTTTCTCCTTGCTACTCCTTCGTTATGGCTTGATCCCATCCAAGAGTGACCTTCAAGACCTTGAAGAGTGCAACGCTGTGTGTTGATGCCTGCAGGCAGGTGCAGGCAAAACCGTAACATGGATCATGCAAAGACCCTTTGCGAACATTGTTGACAGCCCATGCTCGTCCAAACGACCGACTGAGATAAGAGTGTACCCAACCTCTGGTGAGTACAGTACATCTGAAAGTCGCAAACACGATGTCATGCGTCCGTTTGGCACTTCGATAGTCATGTCACCAACACCTGTCACGACAAACTTCTGCCAGTTGTGGCCGTAAATGACTTATTGGGTATGCCGATGAGATTCTCAAACCTTTTCTGATATGGTGATATGTGATGTGTCGTGCCAGAATCGTAGAGCTCGATTTGGCTAGCTTCTTTACAATCACCTGTCACTTCCATAGCGATGTTTTCAGGCTCTGCGGTAGGGTCTGCCTAGTTGACAGGCACCTCACCTTCGACTTCTGGCACGTTTGATTCCTTCGGGTCCCAATTGTAGTCTAGTCTGTCCTCATCTGTAACTGAGAACCAGTCTAAGTATTCATCTTCGTCGTCTAACTCAACAGATATTAAGTCTGGGAGAGATTCTTCATCACTCAGCTCGTCCAAAACTCTGAAAACACCGTTTTCAGAATCAGTGTCTTCTTCAGCTGTGTTAGTGGCGCTCAATTTGGAAGCCTCTGGCTTCTTTTCATCTTTCTTGTTATGGAAAGTGGCCAGATGCTCTGTCGAGCTGCATTCCCAGCATTTGCGTGGGCCTCGTTTCGATTTGCCCCACCCGTCACCATTGCCATTACGCCCCTTTCCCTTGCCATTGGAGCTTCCGGACGATCCAACAGCCATTGCTTCATTGCAATCCATGTCCTTGTCTTCCCGCACTGGGTACTTCGCCTTTTGGCGATCAGCTTCTTTAGCAATTATAGAGATTAACATATCTGGATCTATAGTTTTGTTTGCACTAAATAGACAAGCAGTGGCGAGCTGACTTGACACGAAATTGGCAAGTGAGTTTGGGAGTGATTTGATGATAGTAGATCTATAATCTTTTTCATCAATATCAACACCTACCACCGATAGTTCCTCCTGTTTCATTCTCAGCCCATCCAGGAATTGACGGACGTCACCCCCTTTCGGCAACCTAGAATCCAGGAACTGTGTACACATATCAGTTTGTGCATACACCCCCTTTTGGGTATATTTGGTTTCTATATTGGTCCACATCTTGGCTATGGTCTTCCATTTTTGGACCTTCAGCATGGTCAAGTCCAGGATGTGCTGTGTGAGTAAGTGCTTTGCCATGCGTTCATCTTTCAGCCACTTGGCATTTTCAGCGATCTGACCAGCTGACAGTGCCTGTGTGCTGGTGGCTTTGTGGTCTGGGTTTTTGTCATTACCATCTAGATGCCCCCACAATTCCTTGGCTTTGACTGCAACCTGGAAGTGGAACTTGAAGATCGCCCAGTTGGTGCCCTTTATATCGAGTTTAGGGACATTGCTTGGCAGGGTGTCTGTAGTGATGGTGGCTGTGGACATATTGACAAAAAGGGTTTATCTGTGATGAAAGCAGTAATCTATATCAATCGGCAAGAGCAGGGCTCATAACCTGTGGGAATACAGGTACCAATTGGGGAGCACGCAACTAAAGATAAACTCAGTCATGCATGTGATGCAACAAACTAATGTATTCACCTAAAGATAAACTATAGTACGAGTGAATATTAAGTAGATAGAATGAATGATAAACAACTCACCTCAGTCGTGCACGTGATGCAACAAACTGAGGTGTTTCCATATGAACAAGAGAGCTTATATACTGTACAAAAGACTGTCTAGAGCATGATATTCGGGTTGTGAGGAATCCTGAATATCCAGAAGTACACTGGTATTCAAACAAGGATGAACATATGTGATCAAAACATACTATGTAATGTATTGTGGATGACGTCGACGAGGAATTGTGGCACGATGGTGCACGCTGTTACGTTTTATTCCCCTGATATTCCTTTCTTGATTATCTTTCCCTGATCTTTCCTTTCTTGAATGTATGATAACCTTTCCATTGTCTTGACTTTCTTTCCCATGATCTGGACGCTATTTCCGTTCTAGGCATAACTTCTTGAATGCCTCGTGTTCCCTTTTCATCTCCGTTGATTGATGGTTGCCTAGCTACCTTGGCTATGACTCAACATGACTCCTGATGAGTCATTCCGCAGTAGACATCGCTTGGTCCGTGCATCGTCCAGATACCTACTTAAACCTTAGTGCATTGTACCATAAACTTCAAGTAGAATCTCCCTTGTATCCTCTGACCTACCAGTCAATCAATCCATTGGTTTCTCTCGACGTCTTGCTCTGCACCTCGTCAGACGGTCTGCTTCACCAATACTTTGATCCAAGACCTCCGGCTTGTGAGGCACAGATACCTTGATCCAAGACCTCCAGCTTGTGAGGCATTGATACCTTCAGCACGAAGGCCCCAGAACCCAATCCCTTTTCAAGGGCTACGCTCGTCCTTATCTAGGCCAAGCGTAACAAAAGATTCTACTTCTTCTTGATAGTGCCACCATCGTTGTGAGCACCACCCTCCCCTCACCATTGCCCACCGAAACCCCCGAAACTTCCCCAACCTCTTCACTGCCTATCGAGGCCAGCGTACCCCTACCCCTCCTACCCCAGAAGAAGAAGCCACAGATACTGAGACTTCGACTAACGAAGACCTCAGCTTAGTGTTACAGTTTTACGACGGGATGCCCATTGTTCGTCTTAACATTGGGGTCCTTAGTCTAACAGTTCATTTCCTTATCCTATTCCTGTTACGTAGTGAGCCAATAACTCCTAATGGCGGCGGCTACGATGCTGACGACTAGATAGACTGCGAGTAGGAAGGTGATGAGTGATGTGAAGACTGATAGCACGACGTCCACTAGGATGGTCGTGAGAATGAAGACAGCGATGACGATGAACGTGTTGATGAATAGGAAGAGCCGTCAAGGGCACGTGCCAGGATGACAGAGGAACGATGACGAAGGAATCCTCAGGGCACGGCGGCAGAGTGAGGATGAAGCCACAAGAAGTTACAGGCCCACTCTTAGGCGATGTAACAGTGAGATTAAGCTTAGGGTTCTACAGGAAAGTGCTACTCTATATATACTACCAGCTATGGCGCACAGACCATGCTGACTAAGCACTATGTAGGGAATACCCTCAACCCTGGTGCAAGGGTTGACCTAATAGGGAAGTGCCCATAACCCTGGGCGCAACACGAGGTAAGCTTACTAACAGGAACAGCCATGAGGTAGAAGCAGAGAAGCCTCATGGCAAACACGTGTACGACATGTGGCAGGTAATACAGTACGACCTAGGAGACAAGCATTATCCTTAGGTCGGGAACACAACGATGAAAGGGAAATCTAATCGTATACCATAGGAAGGGGCAGGGATAGGATAAGGGAATGAACTGTTAGACTAAGGACCCCAATGTTAAGACGAACAATGGGCGTCCCGTCGTAAAACTGTAACAATTCCCTGCCCCTCCCTATGGTATACGATTAGATTTCCCGTTCTTCGTTGTGTTCCTGACCTAAGGATAATGCTTGTCTCCTAGGTCGTTTGTATTACCTGCCATGTGTCGTACACGTGTTTGCCATGAGGCTTCTTTGCTTCTGCCTCATGGCCGTTCCTGTTAGTAAGCTTACCTCGTGTTGCGCCCAGGGTTATAGGCACTTCCCTATTAGGTCAACCCTTGCACCAGGGTTGAGGGTTTCCCTTACTTAGTGCTTAGTCAGCATGGTCTGTGCGCCATAGCTGGTAGTATATATAGAGTAGCACTTCCTATAAGATACCTTGAGCTTAATCTCACCATTACATCGCCTAAGTGTGGGCCTATAACTTCTTGTGGCTCTATCCTCACTCCACTGCCATGCCCTGAGGATTCCTATTGTCATCCGTTCCCTGTCATCCCGGCACGTGCCCTTGACAGTTCCCCATCAACATCACGTTTATCCCTATTGCCGTCTTCGTTCTCATGACCATCCTAGTGGACATCGTGTTATCCATCTTCTCTTCCATTGTCATCTTTATCGCAGCCATCTATCTCTCTGTCACCCTCGTAGTTGCCACCATTCGGAGTTATTGGCTCACTACATAACACTTAGAACCCCTCAATCAGATAACGGTAGCATTGAGTCAATTGTTTTCTCAGATATCTTCGCCATCCACTGCTCTTCCCCCTTCCCCAGTACAATCCTTTCCTCCCCTCCCTGCATACTTAACCGCCCCCCTTCCCCCTTCAATGACGAGCCAACAGAAACCCGTTGAGCTTCGCCTCAACACCCCTGATGAATATGACAGATCCCCCTCCAGAGCAGCAGACTGGCTTAGTAACGTACGAACGTACCTTCTCGTCAACAAAGAAGTGTACAACAACGATGATAAGAGGGTTGCATTTGCACTCTCATATATGAAGAACGGATCCTCCTTAACCTGGGCTACTGTGGTCCAAAACCAGGCGTTGGATGCCTAATCTTTTGGGGCCTT
>JBBPJT010000814.1:0-14479 GCA_038088895.1 Xerocomus potaroensis
ATTACTCAACCTTGTGTGAGCTTGTAACTTATTGTCCCTCTTCATCCCAGCATCATCCCTTGAAGACTTGCATCAGCTCTTATCACTTACCCTTCATCACATTCCATGCCTCTCTATTGTCTCCAGCCAAGTTATCAGCTCATTGTTATGCTTGGCCTGGGTAGGGATGAGCGTAGCCCTTGAAAGGGGATTGGGTTCTTGGGCCTTCACACTGAAGGGATTGATGCCTTGCAAGCCAGAGGACTTAGATTAAAGTGTCGGTAAAGTAGACTGTCTGACGAGATGCTGGGCAAGATGTTGAGAGAAACCAGTGGATCTATTGACTAGTAGGTCGCAAGATACAAGAGAGATTCTACTTAGAGTCTAGGGTACATTGCTAGGGTTTAAGTAGGTATCTAGACGGTGCACAGACCAAGCAGTGCTTACTGTGGAATGACTCATCAGGAGTCATGTCGAGTCAGAACTATCGTAACCAGGCAACCATCAATCAAGGGAAATAAAGAGGACCACAAGGCATATGAGAAGTTATGCCTAGAACAGAAATAGCGTCCAGGTTATGGGGAAGAAAGGTAAGACAATGGAAAGGTTATCATATGTCCAAGAAAGGAAAGATCAGGGAAAGTCGATCAAGAAAAGGGGTGTTAGGGGAATAAAACGTAACATTACCCCCTTAGTATGGTGAAAATCACTGTATTTTCAATACAATTTGCAAAGGGATGAGTAAACTGGAGAACCAGTCATGTTACCATACCCTATATCATCGGTCTGATCATCGTAGTCAGTGGGGTCATTGTCTGAAGGGGTAACGTAGTTGATGAAAGATGTAGCAGTAGGTGGGATTAGTGACAACACCATGGATAAGGTTGATGATCCAACCAAAGTTGGAGCCTCATCTTCCCAAGCTGGAGTTCCCCATCCTGCGTCGGCTACATCAGATGGGGTGGGGCTCAGTTGCCATTCTATATCTGCTATCCTTTGATTGATAATGTCAATGGCACTTTGTACTTGCTGGGTAGCTTGTGCGACTGTATTGGTAGATTCACGGATCATGAACAGTATTTGGTTCATCATTTCATTCAATATCTGTTCCGGAGCAGGATGGTACAATTGGGTCAATGACGGAGTGGATGAGTCTGCTATGACGAGATGATGAAGAGGAAGTGGAGGGGAATCAGGGGGGGGAACATCTAGTGGCTGGGCAAAAGGATGGGCAATGTCCAGGGACAAACTGTTGACAGTGGGGGCATTCATAAAGTTGACAATCTCTTTTCAAATGTCCGAGATGTTGGCAGAAGAAACAAGCTCTGGTATATTGGGGATGGCCTGGGGGGAGAACTGGACCTGTTTGAGTTCGTAGTTGTTTAGCTATATATGCTTGTTCAATGTGAGCCATGGTTTGTTGGAACATTTCTTCTTCTCTTGGTGTTAATGGTGCCGAGCTGGTGGATGGGGTGGAGGAGATTGTAGGAGGGGGAACGGGTACAGCTGGGGGAGATATGGAACGTTGGCATCCATCTTGGTTACGAAGAGCTCTCGTTTGTCGTTCTAAGGAGAAATCTATATCATCCACTATCTCTGACATTCCCAGCTGATGGAACGTTCCGAGGAGATGATGCTGGAGTACTGCAAAGTGAAGGGATATAGTAGAAAAGGCGGGAGGAATGTCATGAGCTGGAAGGGGTTTTCGCTCATAGACATTAGTGATCATGATAAGTGCAGCACATTGGTTGTAAGCCTTTAGTAAGTTGCCAAAGGGGGAGTCTTTATTGAAGTACATATCTAACGCAATGGTGAGTCTAGAGTTTTCTAGGTTTTGATGGAGATCTTCAAAGGTTGTTTCTTCAATGGAGATGAGAACATTGGCATAGGAGGAATGGGTGATGATAGAGAAATCATAGGGAAGAGAGATAGTGTTGCTGGGGGAAGACATGGCAATGGAGTGGTTACAACTTTTGGGAACCAAACGTCTTGGGGTGAGCCTTTTTATAGGCCAGTAAAATCTTCTTGGCGTTGTTCAAATTCTGTTCTGGTTCCCATGAGTCATCTTCTGGCGGATAGCCCTTCCATTGGATCAAGTAGGAGTGGTTATTAAGTGGACCTCGATGTTTTAATATCTGCTCAATTTCAAATTGCTCTTCAGATGCGATAAGGTCAGGGGGTGGCTTCGGAAAGTTCTTGCCATGTACACTATTTTTGCGATAGGGCAATAAGAGAGAAGCGTGGAACACGGGGTATATCTTCTATGTCGGCGGGAGTCAAAGTCGGTAGGAGAGGGAAGAATAGACCTGTGTGATAGTGAAAGGTCCTTCTCTTTTCGGGGTGAATTTTGGGTTTTGTATGGAACGTCATAGGTTCTGTGCTTCTAACCACACCTTATCGCCTTTCTGGAAAGGTGTGAAATTCTTTGTGGTTTGTGATTTCATGACCTGTTGGGCGAGTTCATGTGCAGCCAGGGCTTCATTTCTAGCGAAAGTGAGAAGTTGAAGGTGTTCTTCGACTGCAGGAAGATCAGATTCAGCAAGAATGGAAGGGAGAGAGCGGGGTTCATACCCCATCATCAGAAAGAACAGGGACTTGGCAGTGACAGAATGGGGGCGGTGATTGTGTGCAAATTTGGCAAACGTGATGTTCTCCACCCAAAAAGTTGGATTACTCCCGCAATAGATCTGCAGGTAAGTTTCCACTTCTTGATTCACACATTCTGTTTCTCTGTCTGTCTGAGGGTGATACATGGTGGAGAGGGAAAGGTCGTATTCTAGGATACACCCTAGTTCTTTTGCAAAGGAAGAGGCAAACTGAGGACCTCTGTCAGAAATGATTTTATCATAAAGGCCAAAGTGTGAGTAGACCTTCTTGAAAAATAAAGCGGCGATGTTCTCGGCAGTAGCCGTTTTCTTAGTAGGGCATAGAATTACCCCCTTAGTAAGGTCATGGTTGACCATGATCAAAAGTGAATCAAAACTGTTAGAGACAGGGAGATCAGTGATCAAGTCACAGGAGACCTGCTGGAAAGGACGAGTGCAAGAAGAGGGTATAGGAAGGAGGGGAGGAACTGTAGGATAAGTGTTCATCTTATTTTGTTGGCAAAGGGCACACCCTGTTACGTAGTGAGCCAATAGCTTCGAATGGCGGCAACTACGAGAGCGACAACAAGATAGACGGCGAGGAGGAAGACCACAAGTGAAGTGAATATAGACAACACGACGTCCACTAGGATGGTCGTGAGAACGAAGACGGCGATAGTGATGAATGTGTTGACGAAAGGAACAGCCGTCAAGGGTTTAGACTGGGATGACGGGGTTGAGAGTCGTTGACGAGATCAAGGAAATCCCCAGGGCACGGCGGCGGAGTGAGGAGGAACTGAAGGCGATGGGATCCTCAGGGCATGGCAACGGAGTGAGGAGAAAGCCACAGGAAGCTTACAAGCCCACACTTAGGCAGGTAACGATGAGATTAAGCTTAGGGTACTACAGGGAAAGCGCTACTACTTATACTACCAGCTATGGCGCACAGACCATGCTGACTAAGCGCTATCTATAGGAAGCCCTCAACCCTGGTGCAAGGGTTGACCTACATATGGGAATGCCCAAGACCCTGGGCGTAATGTGAGGTAAGCTATAACAGGAACGGCCATGAGGCAGAAGCAAAGAAGCCCCATGGCAAACACATGTACGAACACGTAAGGTAGTACAAATGACCTAGGAGATAAGCGTTATCCTAAGGTCGGGATCACAAGAGTAAAGGAAAGATCTATATCGTATACCATGGAGGGAGGGGTGGGGATGTGGATAAGGAAAAGGAAATGAACTGTTAGACTAAGGACCCCAATGTTAAGGCGAACAAATGGGCGTCCTGTCGTAAAACCGTAACACACCCCTCAACATAGTTGTGGATGAACACGGCAAGGCTGGGCCACCAAAATTCAGAAGCAACCATCTGACGAGTTTTGAGCATGCCTGGGTGGCCAGTGGCAGCATGATCATGAGAACAAGCAACAACCTCATGATGAAGGGAAGGGTCATTTGGAACATATACCCAGTTTTGATAAGTCAAAACACCAGCGTCATATTTCCAGTCGGAGAAACGGGAGCGAAAATGAGCAGGAACTTCTCCTGCAAGTGTGTGTAGGGAATCAAGGACGATTGGATCAGAGGAGGAAGAGTTGGCAATTGTCTGGGACAACTCAGTGTCAATCAGGGAGACAAAAAGGTTGGGAAAGAGGAGGGTGACATTTGTTACACGGAACGTAGTGGATGTGAAGCGACAAGCGGTGAAGATTAGGAATTCCTAGTCAACTTCGGATTGACCTTAGGAATGACTTGGAAACTAGGGAACTACGTGTGATTGTGTAGAACTAGCTTACTCTACAAGTACATATCGCTGAGTATTTATATGAGTCCCTACGGCGAATGGACCAAGCTGTGTAAAGCTAAACTAGGAAGGTTTGGAGTAGGGCTAAGGGCATATCATGGGAGGATGGGGACACGAGGCAGTCAACAAGGACTAGGCCTAGAAAGGGAATAGCGTCCACGGAAACGAGGAGAAACGAGGAAATGAATGGGTTGCAGATAAACGAGTAAAGGAAAAGAAGAGATTATCCATATTCATATGTACGACCGTAACAAAACCCCCAAGTTAAGCGTAAAGTCACCGACTTTTACTCACGAATGACATAGTTGTAATCATCGGGTAAGTCTTGGTGAAGGATTGCTTCTTTCTTCTGGAGGTATTGGGTGCGGACACGACGTGGACAGAGCTCACCCCAGACCATGGATCAACATTCCTCACACCCATTTGGGCAGCAATGATAAAGAGGGCAAGGGAGACCCCAGTGAGATCCAGCGCAATAGGGGCAAGCGCTGGCGGGACAGTTAGCAAGGAGATGTCCTGGGGCGTACGCATAGCAAGAAGGACATTGATGGCAGGGGCACCAAATGCCGAGATGCGTGTCATATTCGCCACACCATTCACAGTGAGAGTGCCAATCCTCATCAAACGGCTGTGCGAAGGAGGAAGCGGGGTTGGACGTGGCTGTAAGTTGTAGGCCGGGGACGACGAAAGGCCGTAGGGTGTCTGGAGCACCGTTTTCTTCTTCCCCTTCCCTTTCTTCTTCGTCCATTTTCCGGATGGAGTAGAGGTCTGGGCAGTGCGTGGAGCCATGGGAGACGGGGATGGACGGTCACGTGGGATTTCCGGGAGGCAAGGTGGCAGAACGGGAAGAGGAGTAGACAATGGCGACATTGGGGGTGGTACCAACAGAGGGGGAGACGGCGTTGGGGATGAGAGATATCCTCCTGGCATTTCGGAGGAAGCGGGTTGTTCCTCAACAACTACCTTGGGAGGATCCAGAGGGGAAAGGGAAAGAGGTGGGAGGGGGTAACTTGTTATCTTGGTTAGGTGGACAGGCATCTCTTGTTGTCATAGATATGAAAACCAAGCAGACGGGTGCATTGCGACAAGAAACGGTCATACAATGGGACCAATAATCTCAAAGGGGAGAGAGTTGACGACATATCCGAACCCCAGCCGATACAGCAGATCTAAGGTCTGGACGCAAGCCAGTCCAAGGCAGGTGACTCCCTGTGCGGCTAGGGGAGGAGGTTGATCAGTCGGAATGGAGGAGTTGAATACTAGACGAAGGGTAGCAAGGGTGTGATAGACCCCACATGCCTCTTCGACAGCTTGGTCCATCACTTCTGATTCCATGGCACGAACAAATAAGGGGGCATCTTGGAGAACGGTGGAAAACACGAGTTGGCGGGCAATGGTTGGTAGGAAATTGACTCGGATGGGGAAGACAGAGGGGATTAAATGCCCAGAAGTAACTGGGCATGGGGAGGAGTTTCGTGTAGTGGGCATGACGAAGGAGGTGAAGGGGGTAAGGAGAATTAGAGGGACTGTTCCTGTTTATATTTCATGGGGAGGGTCTGTGCGCGGGTCAAGTTCTGTTCTGGTTCCCAAGTATTTTCGGACCATGGGTAACCTTTCCACTTGATAAGGAACTGTCTTCACGCCTTCGTTCCTTTATGGTCTAGTACCTGTTCTACCTCCCATTCTTCATCTCCGCCAATGTCCAAAGGCGGTGGGTGTAACGGGGACTTCCTGAACTCCGCAGTTTCTCGGTACGGGGATAGAAGGGAGGCATGGAACACGTTATGAATCTTCCACTGTTGGGGTAGATGTAGTTGATATGCCACAGGAGATATGACCTTCGTAATTTCAAACAGTCCTTCTCGTAGAGGATTCAATTTCCGCCAGGGGGAGCTTCATTTCAAATTCTTGGTTTCCAGCCATACCCTATCACCTGCTTTCCACAGGCGGAACTTGCTGTGCAGTCGTTCTTTCATCACTTGTTGAGCCATCTGATGAGCGAACATTGCCTCATTTCGTGCCTTGTCCAACGTGGTAAGTCGTTCCGTTAAGGAAGGAAGAAAAGTTTTGCCAATGGGGGGGTAGGCATGAGGTTCGTACCCTAAGATCAGCGAGAATGGGGAACATTTGGTGACGGAGTGAACGGATGAATTATGGACAAATTGAGCCATGGGAAGTAGATCCACCCAAGTTTCTGGGTGATCTTGACAAAAGAGACGAAGATAGGTCTCAACCTCCTGATTTACGCGTTCCGATTCACTGTCTGTTTGTGGGTGATACGCCGTGGAGAGGGCAATGTCGTAGTGTAATAGTCGGGCTAACTCTCGTGCAAATGTGGAGGCAAATTGGGGACCTCGATCCGAGATTAGTCTATTGTGAAGGCCCACATGGGGGAAAATGCGAGAGAAGAAAAGATGTGCTACTCCCGCAGCATCGATGGTTTTAGCATAGGGAAGGAAAAAGACCCCCTTGCTAAGCCCGTGGTTGACCACGACCAAAATTGAATCAAAGCCTGAAGAAGGAGGGAAACCAGAGACAAGGTCAACAGAAAGTTGCTGAAAGGGGTGAGTGGAAGAAGAGGAGAGGGGGAAAAGGGGGGGAACGGTAGGGTGAGTGTTGACCTTGCTAGATTGACACAAGGGGCAGCCGAGAACGAAGCGGCGGACAAAGGTTGACAAACCGGGCCACCAATAATCCCGTTGAAGAAGGGAGACGGTGTGGAAGACGCCCCCATGGCCGCCAGAAGGAGTAGAATGTAGAGAGGAGATGAGATCATGACGTGCCACGGGGGGAACATAGAGGCAGTGCTTGAAATAGAGGCAGTCACCGTCGAGAGACCAATCGGAAAGAGCTGAATGGGAAAAGAGGGGAAGACCACGATGAAGAAGGTTGCGAGCGGAGACAACGAGAGGATCGGTCGAGGAGGCAGAAGCGATAGATTGCGCCAACGACAGCGAAATCCGGGCAATAAAGAGGTCAGCAGGGAGAAGAGTGACGTTGCGATTATTGTCGGCGGTGTCAACGGAAGCAGAGTGAGAGAGGGCGTCCGCAGGACCCATGGCCGTGCTGGGACGAACAGAGAAATGGAAGTCGAAGTCTTGCAAAAAGAGCATCCAACAGGCTTGATGACGCGAGAGCCGCTGGGGTTGGCAGAAAAAGGACAGATTCTTGTGATCTGTTAAGATGGTGACAGGTGGCCCATACCGAGTAGGTAATGGCGCCATTCAGTAAGTGCGTGAATGACGGCCAGAAGTTTGCGATCATAGATGTCATAGTTTCGTTCTTGAGGGGAAAGCGTCTTTGACAAGTAGCCGCAAGGATGCAAGTCCCCATTGGCATCCGCTTGCATCAGTACTCCACCGGTGGCCACGAGTGAAGCGTCAGTCATGACAACAAAAGGGCGGGTGAGATCGGGAAGGACAAGGACGGGGGCAGAGAGGAATATTTGTTTTAGCCGAGCAAACACTCGATCGCATGCGGGTGACCAAACCCAGGGTTGGTCCTTCCGGGTGAGTTGATGCAGGGGGGCGGCTAATTGGGAGAAGCTGGCAATGAATCTTCGGTAGAAATTACAAAACCCCAGGAAGGAACGAACTCCTTTGACGGAGTGGGGAGGAGCCCATTGTTGGATAGCGGCTAACTTAGTGGGGTCCATTGTTACGTGATTGTGCAAAATGATCATGCCTAGATATTCTATTTCACTTGCGTCGAATGTGCATTTTTCCAATTTCAGGTAAAGCAAGTGTAGTCAGAGGCGAGAAAGAACAAGACGGGTGCGATGATGGTGGGTAGGCAAATCAGAGGAATGGATGAGAATGTCGTCCATGTATATTATCACCCATCCCTCTGCCAAGTAGTCACGGAAGAGATGATTCATCATCGCCTGGAAAGTGGCAGGGGAATTACATAGACCGAAGAACATGACAGTAGGTTCAAACAAGCCAAAGAGAGTGATGAATGCGGCTTTCCACCGATCAGCTGGCTTGATGAGGATGTTGTTGTACCCCCAACATACATCAAACTTTGTGAACAATTTGGATCCCTTGAGTTGATCCATAAGAGTCGAGATTAGGGGAAGTGGGTAGGCGTTCTTTATGGTATGTTCATTTAGGTACCTGTAATCCTGGCATGGACAAAGGTCGCCTGTCTTCTTCTGCACGAAGAAAAACGGCGACGCCTGAGGAGATTTTGAAGGGACGATCCATCCAGCTTTGAGATTTTCGTCAAGGAATTTCTTGCAGGCATCATGTTCTTGTGGAGTTAAGTGATATATCTTTCCTACGCGAGGAATAAAATGTGGTTTGAGAGTGATGGCATGATCGAAAGAACGGGACAGGGGAAGTTGCCCGACTTTCGGCTGTCTGAAAACATCGGCAAAAGTCGAGAACTCTTTTGGAAGGACACGTTCTTCTCACTTTTGCTTTTGTGCTAGCTCAGTGGTGATAGTTGTTCGCCGGACGTGCTCCATCCGATTACTCCGATATCGTTTCTTCCAAAGGGTCGTGATCTTGTTATCTACGTTGGTTGCGAGATAGCGAGTGAAGTAATTTTCTTGCGGTAATGGCAGTGCGGCTTTCGATTTGGTTCATATTGGGAGGTCTACTGTCCCTTCTTGCCAATCTATAGTAGGATTTGCAGTTCGTAACCAGGGCATTCCCAGGATGAGGTGGTCGTTGCCGAGTGCTAGTACTAAGAATGTTAAGGGCTTTACCCAAGGACCAATCTTCGCTGCGACAGTTACACTGTGCGTGATTCTTTTGGTCTTATTTCGGGTTCCATCTACGTTATGGGCAATTCTTGGGATCGGTAGTCGTTGAAGAGGGAGTCGGTGATTTTCGACAAATCGTTTGTCAATGAAGTTTCCTGTTGCTCCACTATCGATCAGAGCTAGGACATCAACTGGGGTGGATGAGCTGTACAATCTAAGGGGAAGACACATAGAGGTCAATTCCTGTCGTTCATTATGTACAGTGGCTACTATCTCAATAGGGAGAGAAGCAGTTGACTTCACTTTCTCCTGTCTCAAAAATCCTTTCCTTTCACTTTTGCCAGTTCTACCCTGGCTACTTCTTCGGTCTCCATGTTGTCTTCATAACACGCCTCCAAAATGTTATGAATTTGGTTGGCAGTAGTTCCTTTTTCCACCAGTCGAGAAATAAACAGATCGAGCTTTGTCAGCTCAGATCCTACTGGTTGTTGTTCTGTCTGGATGGCACGGATGGGAGTTGGACAAGGGATGCGAGAAGGTCCAGGGCTGTTTTCTCATTGGGGGAAAGAACGGGGTGTTCGGGTCAAGTTTCCGACCGGTTGTACTCTTGCCCGTTTGTCAGGGTGATTGTTGGCTCTGCAACCAATTTTGTGACAGATGAAGCAGCGATTCTTGCGTAAATGTTTTGCACGATTAATTGGGGAAAGGAAAACTGCGTCGACGTCCATGGCATTCGGGTCCCGTCGGTGTTGCCCGACTCCAAGACTTAACGATCCTCCAGCGCGAATAGCACGAATTCGTTGTTGTTGAGCATGGAAACGGGATGCGGCAGTAACCCACTCCTCTAGGGTTTCTGGGATCGCAGCCATCGACAAAATCATCTGACTGAGTTGCAGGTCTAACCCCGCTGCAAAGGAATCGATCAACGTAAACTGATCCGTTATGCCACTACACGTGGCATGCAGCTGAAAATCTGCAACAAAGTTCTGGAATCCTTCCGCCTGGTCGCGGGTATTTTGCTTTAACGCCAGGAGCTTCCGATGAGCTTCTTCCTTGAAGTTGAAGGGATAAAAGGTCTTATCGAAGTCTTTCATCATTAATTCATACGTCTTTTCATCATCAGGGATAGTTTCATCATTGAGACGGTGGTACCATTTTTCAGCGAACGGGACTCCTCGTCCCTTTGTCAACTTGCTGAGTGTTACAAGAATCTTGGGACTGTCAAAGACGTAGTGGGCAGGGTTTAACTTGAAATAGACTGACATTGCTTGTCTCCAATGGACAGCATCTTTCGTTTCGCCCGAGAAGGCGTCAGGTAGTCCTGCTTTGGACTCTGGGGGAATATGGCCAGGAACGAAGGCTGGTGCAGGTTCAGCGGGAGTGTTCTCATTCATGGCAGGAGGCTAAGGTAGAGTCGCTTCGAGGGGGGAATGAGATGAAGGAGGGGATAGGACGTTCTGATAGAGGTCACTGTCCTTGCTTTCATCAGAGGTTGATGTAGTGGAAGGGGGAGGGAAATAACGGGGTGGAATGGTTGGAGCATAGATAGCTCTCAACTAGTGAGAAGCTAGTTCTTTTGTTACGCGGAACGTAGTGGATGTGAAGCGACAAGCGGTGAAGATTAGGAATTCCTAGTCAACTTCGGATTGACCTTAGGAATGACTTGGAAACTAGGGAACTACGTGTGATTGCATAGAACTAGCTTACTCTACAAGTACATATTGCTGAGTATTTATATGAGTCTCTACGGCGAACGGACCAAGCTGTGTAAAGCTAAACTAGGAAGGTTTGGGGTAGGGCTAAGGGCATATCGTGGAAGGATGGGGACACGAGGCAGTCAACAAGGACTAGGCCTAGAAAGGGAATAGCGTCCGCGGAAATGAGGAGAAACGAGGAAATGAACGGGTTGCGGATAAACGAGTAAAGGAAAAGAAGAGATTATCCGTATTCATATGTATGACTGTAACAACATTCTCATTGTCAGTAGGATCGTCAGGTAGATGGTCTGGGCATCACAAGAGAGCGTCTGAGGCAGTAAGGTTGCATCCAGCAACATGGGTCAGTCAGAGATCGTAGTCAGCGAGGTCGAGTAACCATCAGGCTTGGCGATGGTTAAGTTTCTGAGGTTGACAAAAGTACGTCAAATTCTTATGGTCAGTAAATACCTGGACGGAATGAGGGGATCCACGAAGGAAATGTTTCCAGGTGGAGAGAGCTCAAATAATTGCAAGGAGTTTGTGATCATATACATCATAATTGCGTTTGGCAGGAGAGAACGTCTGGGATAAGTATCCACAAGGGTGCCAAGCACCATTGGTATCAGTTTGAAGGAGGACACCACCAGAAGCATAAAGAGAGGCATCCGTGGCAATAGTGAAGGGTTTCGAGTGATTGGGGAGTTGGAGAACTGGCTGGGAAAGGAACATCTTTTTGAGCGTATCAAAGGCATCTTGTTGTCGTTCCTTCCATTCCCATGGTTGGGATTTCTTAGTCAGATTGAGGAGGGGTCAGGCAACATCGGAGAAGTGGGGAAGGAATTGGCGATAGAAGTTGGCAAAACCTAAAAAGGATCGCACATCACGTACTTGTTTTGGTGTAGGCCAATCTTGGATTCCTGCCAGTTTAACAGGGTCCATGGCGAGTTCGCCATTCTTGATGATCATTCCAAGGTATTCTACCTTGGAGATGTCAAACTTGCATTTTTCTAACTTTAGATATAAGTCAAGTTCTTTCATGCGTTGAAGAACATGTTTTGTTTGTTGCTCGTGTTTGTTCGAATCATCTGAAAAGATAAGGAGGTCATCCATATATATGATAAGCCATCCTTCAGCAATCATATCTTGAAAAAAGTCATTCATGAAGCATTGAAATGTAGCTGGGGAGTTGGACAGGCCAAAGAACATGACCGTTGGTTTGAAAAGTCCATGATGAGTGATAAAGGCGGCTTTCCATTGATCACCGTCTTTAATGCAAACGTTATTGTACCCCCATCATATGTCAAACTTCATGAAATGAGAAGCTCCTTTGAGTTTAGAGATGAGGTCGGAAATGAGGGGAAGAGGGTAAGCATCATGAACTGTGTGTTCATTGACGTATCTATAATCTTGGCAGGGTTGAAGCCCGCTGTCCTTCTTTTTTACAAAGAAAAAAGGAGATGCTTGGGGAGATTTTGATGGGCGAATCTTGCCCGTCCTGAGGTGTTCATCAATGAAATCATCGGTGGCTTGTTGTTCGTCTGGGGAAAGCAGATATATCTTGGAGATCTTTGGGATAAAAGTCTCCTTCATATTCAAGGCATGATCATAGGGTCTAGATGGGGGAACATGTTCTGTCACTTCTTTAGAGAAGACTAAAGCGAATTCTTCATATTCAGTGGGTAGTGTAGCTTTTGGTTTGGCTTTTTCTGCTGCGATAGCAAGTTCAGTGGATTGAGTAAGCCTTGCTACAATTCTGGATATCTGTGGTTTAATAACCATTCGCCCTTTTATGCGATGAAGAGTGGAAATGGTGTAGAAGTCTAGTTGTCGGTCAACTAGTTGTTCAGGAGTTTCTTTGTCAAGGTATTGACTCAACCCTTTGACTTCTATGTCGTCAAGGATAATATGTTCTGGGGGAGGGGATTCTTTTACAGGTTTTCCTTTAGAGAGATAGGAAGCATGAGTTCCTATGTGTTCAAAATAAAGATCTAGTGATTTATTGAGAGACTCATCTAGAGTGACTGTCCCTTTCTTCCAGTCAATGACTGGATTCATTCATTTGAGCCATGGGGCCCCAAGAATAACGTTTTCATGTCCACAGTTCATGATGTAGAACTTGACCTTCTGCATTTGTTTGCCAATCTTCATATAAAGAGTTGTGGAGAAGTGAACTGTTGTGTTGTGTGATTGGTCAGCGTTTCTCATGATGATTGGGTGAACAAGTCGTTCTAGGGGTATCTTATGTTTCTGCACGAAGTGGTGGTCAATACAGGATATTTCAGCCCCTGAGTCAATGAGAGCTGAAGAGTTGACGGTTTTCAAGGTTCCAGCAGTAGCAATTAGTTGAATTGGCAATCTAAGCGACTTTGATCATCGCTCTGCTACAAATACAGAGGAGCAGGTAACCTTGGAAATGGAGGGTACTGACGTCGATGCAGTCCTCCTGTCTAAAAACCCTGTGGTTTGAAGAGTTGAGTGGAAAGTTTTCCCACCATTTCTTCTTCAACATCTTCTTTGTCCTTCTTTTCCTCTTTTATTTCTACCTTTTGTATTTCCTTCCTTTCTGGTTGTTGATGACGATCTGGGCATTCCTTGAAGACATGTCCTTGCTTATGACAATTGTAGCAAAGTCCTCGTTTCCTATGCTCAGCCATTTGTTCAATGGTCAGCTTATCCACATCCATGGCATTCGGGTCGTGAGAGGTGGAAGTGGTAGTGCGTCGGTAGGGAGGAATATAGATGGAAGTAGAGGATCAGGAATGCAGCCTTTCAATTCGGTCTGCAAGATCCCATTGAGTCTTAAAATGAACGGCTTTCATATACCATTCAGTGATCTTGGTTGGGACGGTATCCATAGATTGGATTCGTCGCATCAGGGAGGGGGAAATGCCAGCAGCAAAGTATGAAATTAGTACCACTGAGTCTGTAGTTTCGTTTAGTTCTGCCTGGACGGCTTTCATCTTGAACTGGTTAATGTATCCAGTTAAGTTTTCGTTTTTTCATACATGGTAGGTGGTAAGCCATCCTAACACTTGATGTTTCTGATTGGAATGTTTGAAGTCAGCTTTGAACTTCGTAACAAAATCTGTAAAAGCCCCAAAAGATTGGGCATCCAACGCCTGGTTTTGGACCATAGTGGCCCAGGTTAAGGCAGATCCTTTCTTCATATACAAGAGCACAAATGCAACCCTCTTATCATCATTGTTGTATACTTCTTTATTGACGAGAAGGTACATTCGTACATTGCTAAGCCAGTCTGCTGCTCTGGAGGGAGATCCATCATATTCATCTGGCATATTCAGACATAGCTCAACGGGTTTCTGCTGGTGTGTCATTGGAGGAGGGAGAGGGGTGGTTAAGTAGGCGGGGAGGAGAGGAAAGGGTAGTACTGGGGAAGGAGGAAGAGCAATGGATGGCAAAAATATCTGAGAAAACGATTGACTTAATGCAACCGTTATCTGATCAGGGGGTTCTAAGTGTTATGAATCCTTAAGATCACCCCTAAGTCCTTGGATCATCCTTTCTGATCCTCTAGAAGTCACTTTCGCTTTAAGGTACTTTTATCTAATCTTATCTATAGGGGGGACCAAAACCCAAAATCTTCGCCCATACATCCTGGACCAATGGACCGATCCCTTGGCCCCAGCTCTTCCCCCCTACTCATATACATCTAGAAGCATCCATGAACGCCCTTACCTCCCAT
>JBBPJT010000815.1:0-14471 GCA_038088895.1 Xerocomus potaroensis
TATGCTATCATAGAAATAGGAAAGCGATGGGGATGCCAAGCAATAGCAGTGGGAAATGTGGGGAACACGAGGTAGTCAACGAATGACTAATCCTGAAAGAGAATAGCGTCCGAAATGAAACAAAGAAGATGGAGGGCGGAGATGAAGGATAAGGTTTACATACGAAGACATATAGGCGGAAATGGGACGAGAAAAGGAAAAAACTGTAACAAGTATGACATATGGAGGAATGGACTCACACATGGAAGGCTTGTTGCATGACTACCAGAATCTTGCAAGGAAATTGATGACTATCTTGAGAGACGTAACCCACCCCCAGGGCAGTGTTTGTGTTTAGCAATGCATGAAGAACTGGCAAGATGCAGTAGGATGGTAAAGCTACATTGCCAAAAGTAGCCGTGTATTCAAGTCTTATCGGTCCAATGGGACATCCGTTCGACCGAGAAAATGTCTCAAAGAGAGTCACGTATCTCTGCACATGGTATCACTACCTCAGCACCCATCAACCACCGATAATCGTCAAATTTCAGTCTCTGAAAACACAAAATTGGTTTACTCTTCTTTTGAGTACGGGCCCTTGAAACCTGTCCGGAGAATACGCCAGCCCATGTAGTGATACTCAAACCTCGGCTCACCACGAGAGCACCTCTTTTGGTCGATCGGGCCTCATGGTCGGGGTGCAACGAGGTGCTGCAGCTCCTCACTGCTAGTACGCTCCGCCTTGCCGCCCCCCGGCAGTAGTCGATGTGGAGGTGCCGACCTATCGCCGGGTAAAATTACACACCATTGACGCACGGTCATTGTTGGCGGAAAACTTGCATCCTTCGACCTCCAGCGGTTCGTCGTCCGGCGCGTCTATAGTCCAGCGAGTACGTATCATAGACCCGTGACTTGTCTTATGCTCTTGCTGTAGATTGCATTGAGCAATTCGTCAGCGTCTCAACAAACATTGGGCCCGAGAGCGCAACATACCGAGGCAAGGTATAAAAGTAGCCACAGTTTTCGCATCTAAAGACGATGAGACAGGAAGGATACAGATATGATCTGGCACCACACTTCGCTTCGCAGGGATGTTCAACCTTCTTGTTAAGAATGTGGTTGTGCGGTTCCTTATGTTTTGTAGCACCCGGCGGGATCGGTCTGATACACTCTAAAACAAACGTTTGGCAACTATCGAGAGTCGTACCAGCGCCAGGTCGATGCGCGAATGTAAACCGCAAAGATTGCAGACTAACGTTGGAAAAAAACAAACATCCACATGTCTCGTGTCGAGGTGCGATGGGTGCGATGCCGAGTAGCACAACTAGTAGTAAATAAAAAAGTTCTCCCACCACCATGGTCTTGGCAGCCAAACAGTACTAGTCCTGTGTCCATGTGCGAGGGAGGATCCATCACAAGAGGGTATCGCCCACCTCATCGTACACGGCTGATGTTCTTCCTCTTCTTCGTGTGCCAGACAGGAATCGCTCGTCCAGAAAGACATGACCAGTCAGGCAATCGTATGCACCTTTGCGACAATAATTGCACGATTCCCCTTCGAAAATCCGCGACGAACCCTCCAAGGGACGGTTCCTACCGCCCTGAAATTATTGTGGCAGGTGGTGGGTTAGCCCTGTGATGCGCACTGGCCACCGCCAGCATGAAGCCGAGAGACGAATCGTCGACATTCCCACTCGTTTCTGGTCCGTAAGGCTCTAAAGGCCCACTACTACATAATATAGAGTACGACAGAGTCGTACAGTGCATTATCTCCCATAGACTGTTTCTTACTCTTCTCTACATAACGCTGGCACCATGGAGAACAAGGACGGCTCGCAGAGTGCCACTAGGCGTTCTTGCCCGTCCACAGGTATACACTTCCACTTGGCTCTGCCGTTCCCCATCTGCAGCTGGGTCATACCGCAACAGAAATCTGGCCTACACGAGAGTACACGACTGGCAGACACGCACGTGAGTGAAGGGTGCTCGAACGGCCCGCCGAATCCGCAGTAGCTCCCCTTTTCGCGCTTGAAGCCTGCGCTGAGCCAGACACCGAATATCCCGTCGTGCGCGTCTTGCATGGCCAACAGGCCACCTTGGGGTAGGCTCAGATGTGCTCGGGTGGGTATCCGCGGTTCACGTCACGCGTAGAGCGTGTTGAGCGAGATCCCGTGTTAGTCGAGCGAATACAACAGTGTCCAGTGCCGCGAGAGTTTTATCAATGAGGGTAAATGTAGTCGAATCTGTCAGTTGTTGACCGTCAGACAATCAAGGAATGGTAGAGATGCGCACCAGATTGGCCATGACCTTGTTGAGGGCACGTGTGGTGCATTTGGGCCTGCCGGGAAGCGTGACGCCCCTGGACGTGGTGTGCCGTGGGTGCGTTGTGGAATATATCCTGCTCTCCGCTGCTGGCCCCAAGCCAATCGTATCCACCAGCCCGAGTTTCTCGTCTTGCTCAAGCATGTCCAAGAAACTGTGGTCCCAGCCAAGGTCGTCTGCAAACCCGGGGACGCCCATGGGTGGGGTATAGGAGTCTGACGCAAATGGTAAGCCATACTTGACCGAGATGCCTGGGAACCGGCAATAAATGCTGGGTGCAAAAAACAGGCCAGACGAATGCGCCGTGGGCCCGGGTATCGTCGAGCAGGTGCGATACAAGACTGGCCGGGATGCGCGGGGCGCGAGACTGATGATATGGACGGCAGTTTTGAGGATGAGGGTGTCGGCGAGGACGAGATGGGGAGCGACACGCACATATCGGTTGTGGAGGCATCAACGGCGGTAAGGCACTGCCAACGCTGAGCCGTGCCATGGTGGAAAAGGAGCGCGAGAGTGAAAATGACTGGGTGCGACTTTGACGCCGTGTTCTGCCCTGAGGAAATTTAGATTGTGCATGTCTGAAGTGAGTGCCTTTGCCGGGGTCTCGTTGGCGGAGGCCTGGGCAAGAGGTGGGGGGAGAAAGTACGTGGGGCCGTCCTGATACTCAAGAAATCCATCGAACATGTCTCCCTTACCGCAGCTGTCTTGGCACTGGACATGAGTTGACCAAAGTAACCAAGGTTGCGATTTAGATCGCACGACGAGAGAGTGTCCTAGGCTGGTGCTACAGAGACAAAGGCACAGAAATCTGCTCGTTCAGAAGGGTTGTTGAGGTTGATCAGTGTCAGCGTTGTGGGTGTCTCTGGCAAAAAGAGCATTGCGACATGGTCCTTGTCGAAGTCGTACGCTAGACATACGATTCTAACCCAACCACTTTATTTAACAGGCCTACCATTTCAAGCTCCGAATTATAACCCGATGTTCGGCAAGTCATTGAGACCGAGACGACCGGAAAAAATACGATGCTGCAGGCAAGCGGGATCGATCTGTACAGTCTGACTAACCAAAGTGTGTGCCTTTACAGTGTACGAGTACCAGGCGCTAGATCATCCTCTCGAGGAGAATCAAGCAAAACTAATCATCAACATCCTCATTCTGCCCAACCCCATCAGCGAACACGATCGTGCTCGGAGCAACATCATCGATAGACCGCGACCACATCCCGAACACTGTATCGATGTCATTTTTTCCACCCCCTTGAACATCACGTGCACAGAGCTCCCGCAAGCTCAAGATGAATCTGGGAACCAACGTGATGGGTACGAGCTCTAACGGCGTAATCAGTGCAACCTGCCATCCGCTCGATGGAACGGCGTCTGCGTCAAACAACAGATTTGCGACTGTGGCCAGCAGGATACTATTCGTTGCCGTCATCAACCTAGTAAGTACGCTGGAAGAACAAACAAACGGACATCACATACGTAATAAAGTAAATCATGCCCTCCTTTGCGAGATGCATCATGTAGTGATTGACCTCCAGTCGTTTCGTTGCCTTGAATGTTTGAAGTGACTCCTTGACAAGTTGGACAATGGTCAAGAGGCACAACCATATGCCGAGTGTGAGCTGCACAGAACCTAATACTTCACCCCAAGTGGGAGGAAAGTCTACTAATATGCAAAATGAAAATCCCTGCACGTCAACCACATCCACTTCACAGTCGGGCAAGGATGGATATCTAGTCAACTATCTTGTACAATATGAAGTCAATGTGGCTCACTTATTGGATTATTGTGAACACGAGTGCTGACGATAATGAATATTATGAAAAGAGTGATGGTCTCTGCAGCATAGAATATAAGCAGGACACTAAGGACAAGGGTTGATCGTTTGTATATTGCCCATACTCGGAGGATCACCACCACTGGATTTAATTATTAGTCATGTTCTGGACATAAAGTTGAAAAAATCTTACTATCCGCTGAACAAATAAAAAGCCAAAGGCTCCATGATCCGAAAACATACATTATATTGCCTTGAAAGTTAGACTAATCAATACAAACATTAGGAATGCAAAACGAGTGCACTCACACCTATCAGTTGTGGAGTTCAAGATATCATCGACACAAACAATACATGAACACATACGTCTATGGCAACCAAATTCATGAGTATGTGTATTCATCAACCAACAGAAGGATATGAAATACCTCCACCGGACCCGGAAAGAATGAAGTCCCCACTTTGATCAGAATGCATGAGATCAACAAAGCTGGGGCTTCAGGGTTTGGACTTACAGATAGCGAATGATCTGATGGAAAAATATAATAAGAATCAATGAAAATCTCCAAACACAATTGCTCCCTACATGGAATAGCACAATCCGAAATACCGAGCCTAGGAAGAGCGTATTACGAGATCATGGACCAAGCAGAGATGGATACTTACGAGGACAAATAATGTAGATACCCATGACCAGGGCCTAGTCTGCAAGCATGTCAGAACATGCTGGTGACCAAAAAATGTATTTTATCACCCAGATATATTCTATCTGACAAAATTTAAAGTAGATAACTTGTCAATCTTACAAGTTAAAAGCATACCTCCTCTGCAAATGTAAGAACTATAGATGTTCTAGGTTTGTCCAATGGGAAGGAGGGCATAGTAGTGCTTACTAAAATCATACGCCACGGCAGTAGTGACCATAACTACAATAAACAGTAAGTTGAGCGGATGGAAGCTGGAAAACGAGAAGATACGGGAGAAACAGTTATTTAATTGAATGGCCATGATGTCTGGTGGTTGAGAAGAAGCTAAGAAATTCATATATAAAATGTGACAGATTGGCAAAAACGGACACGATGAGAGGGAGAGAGTTGACATGCAATGCTCACCGCTGACATATAAACATCCTGAAATAACTGCCCCGAAGAAGTAATGCGCAGGTCCTTGGGAGGAAATGTGATATCACCGTAGGCTGTTTTTAGACGGAAACTTGCCATGTAGCCGTCGCTGGTGGAGCTGGGCGGTGCCGAAATGTAGTAACTTCTGATTGAATTTTTTTTTGATGACCGGCTTTATTTCGCACTGCAGATGACAGGGCTATCATAGGCATAACGATGTTGCCGCCCCATAGAACCTTGATCTGTCGATCTATAAATCACTATTTTGCTATCCGAGCCAGAGGTTGCCACTTGCCACCCACACCAGCATGCAAGTCATTCAGTACCTGCGCCTTGTTGCTTAGCACCGGACATGATTATGGCAGTGGTCCAGCATTGTGATGTTGCACTGAGCATCAGTTTGGACAAGTTGCAACCACTTGTAGCAGCGCTTACTGGCGAAAAGCGCTTTCCAGAGTCACACAGCTCCGATCACCTTATTCCTTTCCATCACTCAGATTGTAGCAAGCAACAAAGTGAGTGGCAGTTCGAACGTGCACACCCGAATCTCGATATATTGGGCGGAAAACCAAACCAATTACCAGCAGGTCTTGGAACGCGCATTTGTCAGCAAGACACGCGGCAACAACAGTCCAGTCTGACGGCATTCTGGAACCCGGTGACACTACGCGTCTGCTTGACTAAACCCTGGGCCAGGTTGAGGTCATTTACGCTAAACACATCGAGTCTAAGAGCCGCCCTAGAACACAAGAGTCGTATACCACCAAGATGGACTTACAATACCCAGGTTTCACCGTCGTCATGCGAAAATTGAGCGAGCAGTAGCGCTGAGTTGGTGGTCCCATAATCTCCACTTTCATCATAATCCGGCATTTCTGCACTGCCGTGACTCGGTGACATCGATTTGTCGAAAGAAATACCGGGGGGAAAATGCCGAGCACGTCAACACACGCATCCAACGCAACCTTGAGAACCGAACTCAGTCCAATACACAACGGGTGAGCAGCTCGTGAGTTGGCATACGATCTAGCTAGATATATGCCAACTGACGTGCCCGCATCGTCGACAGCTAATATAGCCAAGCCAAGCTGAGAGGATACGTGCCTCTAATGGTTCTGTAGCTCGTAAGGGGCATGAAATATACAGATGTAAGCATTAGTGTTCAATCAACGGAACTCGCATGATCGAAGGAGTTACCCTTTCAGAGGAGACAACCTGGAACATCGTATTGCAAACATGATATATCCACAGGGGATCTGAGTGACAACAGGATTCCAACGCATAGATTGCTGCATCGAGGCAAAGAGGAGGGCATTTTCAAGTCTTTGCAGTGTTCGAGCGAGTTAAACGACTGTTACTGACAAGGTTTCTCGACAGCCGGCCCGTGATGGCGTCCCGGTGGCCCTCAATCGCCCTCGCGATCATCTCGACGCACCGCTCCAACTCCGACGGTTTCTCTGCCGACCCCTTCCCGGACCGAGCTCTCTTCCGGGGCTGCTCCGCCACTCCTCCAGCGTTCTTCCTCTTCTTCGTCCTCTCCACCTGCTCGGACCTGTCCTTCGCCTCACGACACGGCATGCATGCTGTGGACTTCCCCATGCCGACTGTGCAGTCCAGCCCCCGCTGCACACATCTCTGGCACTCTGCCAGCAGCTCCTCCCGCGCCTTCCCTTTGCTGGCGCTCTGTTGTCTGTGCACCACCTCTGCGCGTGCTCTCGCTGCTGCGTCTTCCTCTGCTCACCTCTTGGCCGCCACTTCCTCTGCTTATTTCCCTCCCGCCTCTGCCTCCAACCTCCGTTGCTCCTCCTCCACACGCCTCCTCTTCAATGCCCGGCGCCTTCGTTCCATGGACTTCAAATCTCACAGTGTCTCATTGTCATTGACACTCTCCACCAGGCATGCATCATCCCAGTCCTTGATATCGGCATAGGCAGACATCATAGTAGTGCGGGAATGAGGAGCGCGGAGTGCATTGTGATGATCGTGTTCTAGGTTTCCTTTTACGGTAATTGTTACATAAGCTTGGAGGCACTCTCCACCCCCAGAAAAAAATGTCCGACAAAACGATCTGATGGCCAGGGTTAATTTCCTTAGCACATCTACAAACAATGGGAAAACAATGTCTGGGCACTGGACGTTTGGGTGGTTATCTAAGTTGGCTTCGTCATATGTCGTTCCCATGCTACAGAATTTTGATTGACTAAGAGCCTGTTCGTGAACATGAAATTGGGCAATTAACGATGTTTGGTTTTATTGTTTGGCAAGTGAAGGTTCGGCATCGTCTCCCGGGATTAGAGCGGAGATGGAACTAGCCCATCTTTATGCGTCCAGGCTCACATTTGATAAGCTTAAATATGTGTATGACTAGTTTTTTTCGCTATCTATAGTCATACCTGCGACCTGATATTGAGATCGTTGACGAGATCATTGATGAATGAGAGCATATCAGCTTTTAGCTTGTTTCATCTCCGCTCCAATCCCGGAAGACAATGCCGAACTTTCACTTGCCAAACAAATAAAACCAAACATCATTAATTGCCCAAATTTCATGTTCCCGAACAGGCTCTAACAATCCCAGAGATAACATCTAGATCGGTCCGTTCTACCCCTGGATAATACAACAACAGCAGGTGTCGGAGCGCAAATTTTCACTGCAAATCGACACCTGAACGTTCAATGTTCAGGGCTAAGGTGATTTTAAACTCAAGTACACTGGGTCCTCATTCTATACAATGCTTATTGGTAAGAATGTGACATTTGAATTGTTGGCAAGTACCAAATCGACAAGAGCCTTACGGGATGCTGTATCGCGAGGGCGAAATATCCATCAGAAAGGGGCAAGGCGGTGTCGAGTCTATTAGACGCACGCGTCACTGCCACGCGTCATTTCTGGTTCAATTCTGTTTGTTTCGCTTGGCCAGTAGCTACAGGTGCCGATTGGCAACGTTCAGCTCCTCACAGCATGGTTTTCGCCGTTATGATAGTCCGCTGGTGCTCTTATACATGCACCGACTGAGCGTTCGTCTGCGGCGTTCCACATCGCTCTTGTGGTTCCCTATATCGACTGCATGTCTTTCCCGCTATCACAAGCTGTTGCATCCGTCCTAGCGGACAACTACGTGTCTCGTACGACAAAATCCGCTGTTTGTCCGTTTATCTTTTCTCATCGATCTCGTAGTTATAGTCATCACCGCCGTCGGGTACGATTACAGTGAGCAGCCATAATCTTTCACCTTCTCGCGCTAAACAGGGTAAAAACGATTAGTCCTCACGCTTTCGGACGAGGTATGCTCCATGTCACCGATGTGATACGTTAAGGCTCGGTTGCTAACGCGCCTTTCAGGTGCAATATATTTGGGTGATTAACATAGTCCCCGTGTTGATGATGCGTTCCTAATGTGGTCGTAGAACAAGCCTTGGACATGGGTTTCTACACTGTTCGCCATTGTATGCATCTTTCTATGTCTATGGTGTCGATCCTAGTTGAGTTATCTGCCCATACTCAGGTACGCTACTTTGGACTATATACCGCCATGTACGTCTACTCCTTCCACAATGTGTGGTATCGATGAATCTAATTTGTGTCTCAGATTCCGTGCTGTCTGTGCGTGCAACCCCGAAAGTCTCACTTTGTTCTATCTGACCTAACATGATCAAAGGGGGGAGTTCTTTCCTTCCCGGGCCTGCGATCGTAATTCGTTTTACTCGTGTGGATCAGAAATATTACTCATGAGTTTTGAATTGTAGACGTGCGTGTTCACGTTTCATACCTTGACTCGTGATGTTTCTCATTGACGAAATGTATCCATATAGATGTGAGCGCGTGTAGTTGGCTCCGGTATTCACACTGACCGACGTCATTTGGAAGGCAAAGTAATTTACCTTTTTGCTGCTTGGGGTTGCTGCATCTTTTTGTGTGCGGCAGACGGTGAGACATTATATCCTCTTCCGATGGAACGAATTACATATGAGGGTTCAATATCCAGTGTTGATGGTCCTCCGCGTCTCAGCAATGTACAACCGATCCAAATCCGTCCTCGCTGTCCTTTTCACGATCCTCGTTGCGGAAGCGATCTCATTTTTTGTTTTTTTTGGGATCCGAAGCGCTCAACTTTACGTTGGCCATGTCGGTAAGTCGTGATTGCTTCACATGATGCACAACTAGTACAGCTGTCTGCCAGCACATATGGTTCAAGTGCTCCAGTATTCTACTTGTGTGGTCGAAGACGATTCTTCCAACGTCTTGCATGAGGTCTCGGAAGCCTTCCATATCGTGCTCGGCACGCTTATGTGTCTTCTTAATGCCACTCAATTCATCAAGGAGATGCTTCGCGTACACAAAGCGACGGGAAAATTCGGGCTCAACTGTTACATGAAACGAATTGTAGCTGAGGGGATGATCTACTTCATCGTGTACGTCTATTTTTGGTCCTGTCGTGATGCTAATATGACCTTATTGTGAACAGGATTTTGCTCTCCTCAGTCCTCAACGTGTTGGTCGATGCGGGATTCATTTTACCGAGCGGATGGATGATCATACTGAATGGCCCGCTACAGCATATACCCCCTACAATTCTAGTTCCTCGATTTGTCTTGAGTCTGCGGGAGCTTCATGAACGCCGACTTCGACAAGAATGTACCATCGATACAGCGTTCGGTTTGGGTTACGGATCTGCGTGGGATGCGAGTGCAAGTGCGATCATGTTTCGGGGTATTGTGAAAGATGAAGATGAGGGCAAGGATGAAGTGGAGATGGAGGAGTGGAATGTGTCGGACGTTTAGCCACGTGTGATGGGTCCGCTAAGCTGGCGCTTGTTATTTATATACCCAGGTCACTTGCTAATGTTCTTCGTATGCAGTATCTTTTCAGCTATCTTCTATGTGGTCGATAATTGCCTGTGCTTGCCACTAGTCACCAAGCGTGGCAAGACCCGAGCACCCTCTTCACAATATTGAGTTCTTCGATGATCAACATGGAGCTCAACAGACGAATTGCTGCAGCTGACTGGTACCGTGGATTAATGAATGCTCGGAGACGGCCCCGATCTTATATTTGCAGTGCTATGAACTAGGAAATGCACATAGACTAATCTCCGAGAGCAGGACGATGGGACGCAGATGGAGAGGATCGAAGGAATCTAGCGCGCGAATCGTGCTCGCTGAAACTTGTGTCTATGTTCACTTCTGGACGCTAATATTGTATGGTCTTCACTCTTCTCGCTGTCTCACCGAATTGTGGAGACTTTGTGCTGCGTCTATGTTGTTGGATTACATTCCAGGCCAGGAGCCACCCTCATTTTCTATTTTAAACCCCGAATTACAGCCCGACGTCTTTCGGCAGGTTCGGCGAGTCAATGAGGCGCGCCGCCATGAACAGCTCGTCAAGTGAAAAACGCTCCATAGGGGATGTGCCTGATTCGGGTGGTTGGCTGCATGGAATTGAAACGCGGGTAGACAAGAGAAACAGCGAGTTGGCGACTGTTGAAAGTACGTTTGCAGCGTACAAGTTAACGCGGGGCGAGACACTATCCTTTTCTCAGATACCCGCACACTCGAATGTGACAACGCGGCTCAACATTCACGTACTGGTTCGGGAGAGTTATTGAAAGAATCGACTGGCGCATAATCTTTGGGAGGGTCGGAATGCGTGCTGCCAATCGATGACAGAGTCATGGTTAGCTGGTATATACGTATGTACCGCACGGGTCTTGGAAGTTCAGGAAATCCCTGAAGTCACATTCGACTAAAAATTAAATGATTGCATGATATCAATGTGGTGTCACCAAAATTTATCTATAAAACGACGGTACCCGGCATGTGAGAAACTCAGACGTCGACGTTTCTCGCTTTATTCGTCATCCTCTGCCACGGAATTCCCCCTTGCTACCGCAATGTCCAGTCTTTCGAACGACGACTGCTGCAACACGCCGTTGTTGCATTGACCCGTGTCGGTAACCGTCCCGCGCGACATCTCGACTTTCCAGGACACTAGTGGGGACACGGTCTCAACAATGTTCTTCAGGGAGCGTAGTGATGCCACCCGACCCCCCCTCCAGTATATCGATATCTTATCTGGCTTTTGTCTCCGATGTCTCATACGTTTTTGAAGACTACATTCACGGTATATGGCTCTGCCCGCGAGTAGACCCATCTTCGGCGTATCGCAAAGCTGCTTTGAGGTCAGCGCCGAGTTCTATGAACGCCCCTGTTCTGGCCCAGGTGTCGTCCCACACGTGCTTACTCTTGCTAACCCCCCAAACGAGGCGGATGGTGTGGATATCATCAACTATCGGCAAACCCAACTGGCGCAAGTCGATGCGCAATGCATCGAAGTTGACTCGCCCGCACACGATTCGTTCGATCGATTGTGAGTGTCTTTCCTGTCATACGCTCATGCCAAGTCACCGCTCTCCGTCTTTGGGACGGATTCTTTCGCTGTTTGACCTGCTTGTCGATTCCCGTACTCGGTGACGTTACGCGGTCACCCCTCGTCCAATCCGCCGTCGTATGCAACTTTCCATTCCTCCAACCCCGCTCTAGCAAGTACATCTTTGCCTCAGATCTCCAAGGCACCGTGAGGCGACCATGTTCGTCACTACCCCGGCCTCGCCAAATGCGGCGCAGACTATATGGGCATCAACCAACACCCATCGTTGATCGATCGTTTCAACCCACGCCCGTTTGTCAACGGCACCGAAACCAAAGAGGCCCACTACCTCTCCCGACTGCGACCCATATCGTTGCACGGCTGAACAGACTGTTGCCCGCACAGGCTTACACTGGTAATCCGCGGATCTACATTGGTTTTTCTCAACTGCACGCCGCTCATCAACCTGTCACATTATTAGTCAACGCACAATACTCGACCTGCTAATTGGCATCCAAGGAAAAATGCTTTGCAAGATAATGCTGTCTAGAAGGAGAGGGGGCAGGACACTAAATGCACCAGGCTCACCCGCAGAAAGGATGCCGTCTCGAGCACGGTCGAGGGTCGCACCCCTCCGCGGGAACGATCCGGACTCAGCGACACCACGATCCTATCTCATCTTCAAGCCGAACATGGTATAGACCGCAACGCCATGGAGATAACACGTCTCTACGATGGGTCCTTACCTCGTTCGGAACCGCCCGAGCTGCGTTTCCATCGCGCTTTGTTCAATTCAATGCTCGAATCAACTGCTGGGGGACGCCTTATCATGGGCAGATCCGCCCCAACGGAATGGGTATGACGCACGTTGCTCAGCAGCTGAAATGGCGACTTTTCTTTCCCTTTTCTGTTCCGGACGAGTGGGGAAAAGGAGTAGGAACAAGAGGGTGAACGAGCGTTGATGGGAGTCCCAGAGGGCCATCGTAGTGCCGTTGGGCCGTATTCACCACCCAAACCCCGTTGTGGCGCATACATCCGCCGCCACTCTGCCACTTACTTTGGTTCGTCCCCTCGTCCGCAGTAGAGTGTATTCAATGGGGTTGCCGTCATTGCTAGATAACGAGATGGCTGGTCGTGGCCATATCGGCGTCTGGCGCGTCGAAACAGGCAGGCGGGTCGAAAGGAGTAGCTGATACGTGCAATCGGACTTTGCGGACATGATACACTGTGCTATAATCACAGCACACCTTCATGTATCACATGAACAATGCTACCCCATTCGGTGGACAATCAGACAGTCAAAACGAGTAAAGAATGGGCAGACGAGGTACTACCAGATGAGGTGCTACTCCTTCTCAAAAAGAAAGATTGTTTCAACAGATTTTTTCATCGGCATAGTTCGTCCGAAGGACCAGCCTTGGCTGGGGTGCCAAAATCGGACTGGCAGACTGGTCGAAGACGGGCGGGTAGCACCGGCGCCCACATTCATCTCCCAGCGGTCGCGTCGTCATCTCGCCCGACTATGACTCTTAGACACGTCATGCCGGTAACACGTACATGATGAAAGACCCCGGCGCGCAACCTTTCCTCTTGGTCGAGGTGACTCGGTGACCTATCGACCACATACGTAGCCCTTGGTTGATCGAAGATGAGGATCGCAATCAACAGTACTTGTTCTTCTGGGCATGTCGTTAGTGACTACGGAGTCAAGTTGAGCGTGGATCGACCCGAACTTGTGTTCGATGGGGTCGGAGGCGTCAGAGACGGATGTGGAAGCCCACTCAGAACCGAGAAATCACCGGATGCTCAGTGCTCAGGTCCGGGTTCACCACAGAGGGGAGGACTTGTGAGTCGCATAGACAACGATGGCAACGATGAGTTATAGAATGGAGGTGTACCATGGGTTCGTGGTGAACGCGATCGTACAAGTACGGAAAGGCCGTATGCGATGGATTAGGCATGTTAAATGAGATGTTCAATGAGATGTGACTTGCGGAGAACTCGGATGACGCGGGTCATGTGGTGGTGACAGCATTACCCACAGCTCCGCCTAGGACCAGAGCGTCTTGCATTAGTGATTTTCACTCTCGAGGAATGGAGTAGGCTGTGAATGTATCAGAATACAAGCTCAATCTTGGTTTCTAGTCGTTCGTCATGTGGAGCACATCCCTGCCGTGAGAAAGCTCGAAATGAAGGACCAACCCGTGATCCGGCCAGTCTCTCTCCTTGTACCAGAATGCTCAGCGGTCACCATTAGGGCATTCGATCCAGGTCGTTCGTGCGTTCACTCGTGAAGTTTATCTGCACTAACCAGGACAGAATTGCAGGTCCTTTTCACTCTGCAGCGCCTAGAAGGACTGAAGGATGAGTAAATGGAAGTCACCAATGAGCGCTATAGCAATGACTAAGCAGCGCCGAACCCTGTGACCATCCAACCCATATCATCCCATCTGGCGGGTACGATGTGATCGCAAACTTTGACTTTGGGGCGGTCCGATAGTTGGGTGAGTTTTCCGGTTTTTGGTCGACACTGAATGGAAAAAGGGTTCCGTCGGTTGGGTCGAATAATGCTTCCATCTTCGACTGCCGACAAACGACAAACGACGAAGACGTCCACCATGAACTGACCCTTTCCATCAGCGCCGTCACTTCTTCTCTGACATTTTACGGAGAAATCGATGCACGTCGCGACTGTCGCACCTGTTCCCTGACAGAGCCCTCCGCAGTGTTGAGTAAGGGCGTGTATGTCATGTCGTGTCATCTAGCGGCACCCACGCACGCCGTTCATTTCGGGAGCCGAACACTGTTTGATCGCGCTCGACGTTACACGTGTAACGTCAACGAGCACGCACCGTTCTCAGCTTAGCTGTTTGGTGCGTAGTTTTTCCGACGGCAATCGATG
>JBBPJT010000816.1:0-14465 GCA_038088895.1 Xerocomus potaroensis
CCAACGGTCCTTAATTTAGTTCCTACACTGCTTGGTCCATTCGCCGTTGGGATAGTATAAGTACGCGACGCCATGTATTAGTAACACAAGCTAGTTCTACGCAATCATACGTAGTTTCCTAGTTTCCGAGTCATTCCTAAGGTCAATCCGAAGTTGACTAGGAATTCCCTATCGTCTCTACCCTTAGTCGCTTCACCTCACTACGTTCTGCGTAACACAAGGTAGAGGTCGAGGGATTTATCGAGGGATTTGTCTAGAGTGACTGTCCCTTTTTTCCAGTCAATAACTGGGTTCGTTCGAGCCATGGGGCTCCAAGAATGACGTTTTCGTGTCCACAGTTCATAACGTAGAATTTGACCTTCTGCGTTTGTTCGCCAATCTTCATGTAAAGGGTCGTAGAAAAGCGAATGGTGGTATTGTGAGACTGGTCAGCGTTTCTTGCGATGACCAGACAAACAAGTCGTTCAAGGGGTATCTTATGTTTCTGGGTGAAGTGATGGTCAATGCAGGAAATCTCAGCCCCAGAGTCAATGAGGGCCGAAGTGTTGACAGTTTTCAAGGTTCCGGTAGTAGCAATGAGTTGGATTGGCAATCTAAGCGACTTTGATCGTCGCTCTGCTACAAATACAGGGGAGCAGGTAACCTTGGAAATGGAGGGTACTGACGTCGATACAGTCCTCCCATCTAAAAACCCTGTGGTTCAAAAAGATGAGTGGAAAGTCTTCCCACCGTTTCTTCTTCGACTTCTTCTTCGATCTTCTTCTCCTCTTTTATTTCCACCTTTTATACCTCCCTTCTTTCAGGTTGTCAGTGACCTTGTGTCTGATTTGGACATTCTTTAGCGATATGGCCTGGTTTGTGACAGTTATAACAAAGGCCTTTTCTCCTATATTCGGCAGCTTGTTCAGTAGTTAGCCGATCTACATCCATTGCGTTTGGATCGCGAGTGTTACATAGTGAGCCAATAGCTTCAAATGGCGGCGACTACGAGGGCAACAACAAGATATGCAACGAGGAGGAAGACGACGAGTGACGAGAATACAGAGAGCACAACGTCCACTAGGATAGTCGTGAAGACGAAGATGGCGATGGTGATGAACGTGGTGACAAAGGGGATAGCCATCAAGGGCACGTGCCGGAATGACGGAGGAACGATGACAATGGAATCCTCAGGGCACGACAGCAGAGTGAGGATGAAACCACAAGAAGCTACTAGCCCACACTTAGGCTATGTAACAGTGAGATTAAGCTTAAGGTATCTTACAGGAAGTGCTACTCTATATATACGACCAGCTATGGTGCACAGACCATGCTGACTAAGCACTAAGTAAGGTAGACCCTCAACCCTGGTGCAAGGGTTGACCTAAAGTAGAAGTGCCCATAGCCCTGGGCGCAACACGAGATAAGCTTACTAACAGGAACAGCCATGAGGCAGAAGCAAAGAAGCCTCATGGCAAACACGTGTAGTGCACGTGACAGGTAATACAGTACGACCTAGGAGACAAGCGTTATCCTAAGGTCGGGAATGCAAAGACAAGGGGAAATCTATATCGTATACCGTAGGAGGGGACGGGGAATAGGACAAGGAAAAGGTTATCGTCTTGACTTTCGTTTGGCGTAGTGAAACGTAGCAAAACTGTAACAGCGAGGGGTGGATGTAGAAGTGGAGGTGCGTCGGTAGGGTGGTACGTAGGTGGAGGGGGAGGATCAGGAGTGTAGCCTTTCAATGCGGTCTGCAAGATCCCATTGGGTCTTGAAATGAATGGCCTTTGTATACCATTCAGTAATCTTAGTCAGGACGGTATCCATAGATTGGATTCGTCGCATCAGGGAGGGAGGTATTCCAGCAGCAAAGTATGAAATAAGTACTGCCGAGTCAGAGGTCTCGTTTAATTCTGCCTGAACGGCTTTCATCTTGAACTGGTTAATGTATCCAGTCAGGTTCTTGTTCTTGCAGACATGATAGGTGGTAAGCCATCCTAGCGCTTGATGTTTCTGATCTGAATGTTCGAAGTCCACCTTGAACTTCGCGACAAAATCTGTAAAGGTCCTGAAAGATTGGGCATCTAACGCCTGATTTTGGACCACAGTGGCCCAGGTTAAGGTGGATCCTTTCTTCATATACGAGAGCGCAAATGCAACCCTCTTATCATCGTTGTTGTACACTTCTTTGTTGACAAGAAGGTACGTTCATACATTACTAAGCCAGTCAGCTGCTCTGGAGGGGGATCTGTCGTATTCGTCAGGGGTGTTGAGGCGAAGCTCAACAGGTTTCTGTTGGCTCATCATTGGAGGGGGAAGGGGGGTGGTTAAGTAGGCAGGGAGGGGAGGGAAGGGTTGTACTGGGGAAGGAGGAAGAGCAGTGGATGGCAAAGATATCTGAGAGAACGATTGACTTAATGCAATCTTTATCTGATTGGGGGGTTCTAAGCTGAGGTCTTCATTCGTTGAAGTCTCAGTATCTGTAGCTTCTTCTTCTGGGGTAGGAGGGGTAGGGGTACGCTGGCCTCGATAGGCAGCAAAGAGGTTGGGGAAGTTTCGGGGGTTTCGGTGGGCAATGGTGAGGGGAGGGTGGCGCACACAACAATGGTGGTGCTATCTAGAAGAAGTAGAATCTTTTGTTACGCTTGGCCTGGGTAAGGACGAGCATAGCCCTTGAAAAGGGAATCAAGTTCTTGGGCCTTCGTGCTGAAGGTATCAATGCCTCACAAGCCAGAGGTCTTGGATCAAAGTATCGGTGAAGTAGACCGTCTGACGAAGTGCTGAGCAAGACGTTGAGAGAAACCAATGGATCAATTGACTGGTAGGTCAGAGGATACAAGGGAGATTCTACTTAGAGTCTATGGTACAACGCGCTGTGGTTTAAGTAAGTGTCTAGACGGTGCACGGACCAAGTGGTGTCTACTGTGGAATGACTCATCTGGAGTCAAGTCGAGTCATAACCAAAGGTAGCTAGGCAACCATCAATCAAGGGAAATAAAGGGGAACACGAGGCATGCGAGAAGTTATGCCTAGAACGGAAACAGCGTCCAGATCATGGGAAAGAAAGATAAGACTATGGAAAGGTCTTCATACATCTAAGAAAGAAAAGATCAAGGAAAAATAATCAAAGAAAAGGGGTATCAGGGGAATAAAACGTAACATTACCCCCTTAGTACGATGAAAATCACCGTATTTTCAATACAATTCTCGAAGAGAAGAATAAACTGGTGAGCCCGTCATGTTGCCATATCCTATATCATCGGTCTGGTCATCATAATCAGTGGGATCAGTGTCGGGAGGAGTGACATAGTCAATGAAAGACGTGGTGGTGGATGGGGTAAGGGATGACACCGTGGACAGGGTAGATGATCCGACCAAAGTTGGAACTTCATCTTCCCAAGCTGGGGTTCCCCATCCTGCATCTGCTACATCAGAGGGGGTGGGGCTTGGTTCTCGCTCGATATCTGCTATTCGTTGATTAACCACATCAATGGCGCTCTGTACCTGTTGGGTTGCCTGCTCAATCATACGGGTGGATTCACGAATGGTGAACAACACTTGGTTGGACATTTCGGCAGGTATTTGTTCCAGAGCAGGATGATAGGATCAAGCTGACGAGGGAGTAGATGATTAAGAAGCAATTTGGGAAGAGTGTCTGCTACCATGAGAGGAAGAGGACGAAGTAGAGGGGGATCGAGGGGGAGAACGTCTAGTGGCTGGGCAAAAGGACAGGCGATGTCCAGGAGCATATTGCTGACAGTGAGGACACTCGTATAATTGACAGTCCCTCTTTAGATGTCCAAGACATTGGCAAAAGAAACATGCCCGAGAATACTGGGGATGGCTTGGAGAGAGAACTGGGCCAGTTTGAGTTCGTAGTCGTTCTGCCACTCGTGCTTGCTCAATGCGATCCATTGTCTGTTGAAACATGGCTTTCTCTCTCGGTGTCATTGGTACGGAACTAGCAGATGGGGTAGAGGCGATGGTAGGGGGAGGAATAGGAACGGCAGGGGGAGATATGGATCGTTGAGATCCATCTTGATTACGGAGAGCCCTGGTTTGTCTTTCAAGGGAAAAGTCTAGATCGTCTATGATCTCAGTCATGCCTAACTGGTGAAACGCTCCAATCAGATGGTGTTGGAGAACGGCAAGACAAAGAGAAATGGTGGAGAAGGCAGAAGGGATATCACGAGGGGGTAAGGGTTCTCGTTCGTAAATATCAGAAATGGCGATGAGTGTGGTGCACTGATTATACACTTTCAACATATTTCTGAGGGGGGAATCTTCATCAAAATAGGTGTCGAGCGCGACGGCTAATCTGGAGTTTTCAAGGTTTCGTTGGAGGTCTTCAAAGGTGGTTTCTTCTATAGAGACAAGCACATCTGCATAAGGGGAGCAGGTGATAATGGAAAAGTTGTAGGGGAGAGAGATGGTGTTGCTGGGGGAAGACATGGCAACAGTGATATGATGGATGGGTGAAGGTATTAACTTTTCATTTGGGAACCGAACGTCTTGGGATGAGCCTTTTTATAGGCCAGTAAGATCCTCTTGGTGTTTTTCAAGTTCTGCTCTGGTTCCCATGAGTCATCTTCCGGTGGGTAACTCTTCCATCGGATCAAGTAGGAGCGGTTATTAAGCAGTCCGCGATGTTTTAATATCTGCTCAATTTTGAATTGCTCTTCTGATGTGATAAGGTCAGGGGGTGGTTTCGGAAGTTCTCGCTGTGTATGCTATTTTCGCAATAGGGCGATAAGAGAGAGGCATGGAACACGGGATGTATTTTCCATGTCGGCGGGAGTTGGAGTCGGTAAGAGAGGGGAGAATAGATCTGTGTGATGGTAAAGGGTCCTTCTCTTTTCAGAGCAAATTTCGGGTTTTGTATGGAACGTTGTAAGTTCTGTGCTTCTAACCACACCTTATCACCTTTCTGAAAGGGGGTGAAGTTCTTTGTTGTTTGTGATTTCATAACCTGCTGGGCAAGTTCATGCGCAGCCAGGGCTTTGTTTCTAGCAAATGTAAGAAGTCAAAGGCGTTCTTTGACTGCGGGGAGGTCGGATTCAGCAAGGATGGAAGGAAGGGAGCGAGGTTCATATCCCATCATGAGAAAGAATGGGGACTTGTTAGTGACAGAATGAGGGCGATGATTGTGCATGAATTCAGCAAATGTGATGTTCTCTGCCCAAGAAGTTGGGTTACTCCCGCAATAGATCCACAGGTAAGTTTCCACTTCTTGGTTTACACGTTCTGTTTCTCCATCTGTTTGAGGGTGATATGCGGTGGAGAGAGAGAGGTCGTATTCTAGGATGCGTCCTAGTTCTTTTGCAAAGGAAGAGGCAAATTGGGGACCTCTGTCGGAAATGATCTTATCGTAAAGGCTGAAGCATGAATAGACCTTCTTGAAGAATAGTGCAGCAATGTTCTTGGCAGTAGCCATTTTCTTAGTAGGGCAAAGAATTACCCCCTTAGTAAGGCCATGGTCGACCACGACCAAAAGTGAATCAAAACCATCCGAGACAGGGAGATCAGTGATCAAATCGCAGGAAACCTGCTGGAAAGGACGGGTGCATGAGGAGGGAATGGGAAGGAGTGGAGGAACAGTGGGATGAGTGTTTGCCTTATTCTGTTGACAAAGAGCACACCCTTCGACGTAATTACGAACAAATACAGCTAGGCCAGGCCACCAAAATTCTGAGGCAACCATTTGACGAGTTTTCAGTACGCCAGGATGGCCAGCAGCTGCATGATCATGAGAATGGGCAACAACTTCACAACGGAGAGAAAGGTTGTTGGGAACATATACCTGGTTCTGATATGTCAGAACACTGGCGTCATATTTCCAGTCGGAGAGGTGGGAGCGAAAGTGAGCAGGTACTTCTCCTGCAAGTGCGTGTAGGGAATCAAGGACGATCAGATTGGAGGAGGAAGAGTTGGCAATTTTCTGAGACAACTCAGTATCAATCAGAGAGACAAAGAGGTCTGGGGAAAGGAGGGTGACGTTCTCATTATCAGTAGGTTCGTCGGGGAGATGATCAGGACGGCGTGATAACGCATCAGGAACGGTGAGATTCTGTCCAGTGACATGGGTCAGTTGAAGATCATAGTCGGCAAGGTCAAGTAACCATCAAGCTTGACGATGATTCAGTTTCTGTGGTTGACGAAAGTACGTCAAATTCTTGTGATCGGTGAAGACTTGAATGAGGGGATCCACGAAGGAAATGTTTCCAGGTGGATAAGGCATGGATGATCGCAAGAAGTTCACGATCATATACATCGTAATTTCATTCTGCCGGAGAGAACGTCTGAGATAGGTATCCACAAGGGTGCCAAGCACCATTGATGTCAGTTTGAAGAAGAACACCACCACCAGAAGCATAAAAAGAGGCATCCGTGGCAATAGCAAAGGGTTTCGAGTGATTGGGGAGTTGGAGAACTGGCTGGGAGAGGAACATCCTTTTGAGAGTATCAAAAGCATCTTGTTGTTGTTCCTTCCATTCCCATGGTTGGGATTTCTTAGTCAGATCAAGGAGAGGTCGAGTGATATCAGAGAAGTGAGGTAAAAACTGTCTGTAAAAGTTCGCGAATCCTAGAAAGGATTGCACATCGTGTACTCGTTTGGGCATTGGCCAGTCCTGGATTCCGGCTAATTTAACAGGGTCCATGGCAAGTTCACCATTCTTGATAATCATTCCAAGGTATTCTACCTCAGAGACATTGAACTTGCACTTTTCTAACTTCAAGTACAAGTCAAGTTCTTTCATTCATTGGAGAACACGTTTTGTTTGTTGTTCGTGTTCGTTCAAGTCGTCAGAGAAGATAAGGAGGTCATCCATATAGATGATGAGCCATCCTTCAGCGATCATATCTCGAAAGGAATCATTCATAAAACGCTGGAACGTTGCTGGGGAGTTGGATAGGCCAAAGAACATGACCGTCGGTTCAAAGAGTCCACAATGAGTGATAAAGGCGGCTTTCCATTGATTGCCGTCCTTAATGCGGATGTTGTTGTATCCCCATCGTACGTCAAACTTCATAAAATGAGAGGCTCCTTTGAGCTTAGAGATGAGATCGGATATGAGGGGAAGGGGGTATGCATCGCGAACTGTATGTTCATTGACGTATTGGTAATCTTGGCAGGGTCAAAGTCCACCATCCTTCTTCTTTACAAAGAAAAAGGGAGATGCTTGTGGGGATTTTGATGGGCGAATCTTGCCTGTTCAAAGATGTTCATTGATGAAATCATCTGCAGCTTGTCGTTTGTCTGGGGAAAGGGGATATATCTTGGAGATCTTTGGGATAAAAGTCTCCTTCATGTTCAGCACGTGGTCATAGGGCCTTGATGGGGGTACGTGTTCCGTTGCTTCTTTAGAAAAGACAGAAGCGAATTCTTCGTATTCGATTGGGAGCGTAGCTTTGGGTTTTGCTTTTTCAGCAGCAATAGCCAATTCGGTAGACTGAGTAAGTCTTGCTATGATCCTAGAAATCTGTGGTTTTATAACCATTCGTCCTTTCATGCGATGAAGGGTAGAGATGGTATAGAAGTCTAGTTGTCGGTCAACTAGTCGTTCGGGAGTCTCCTTATCAAGGTATTGGTTCAATCCTTCAACTTCTATGTCATCGAGGATTATATGTTCTGGGGGGGGGGATTCCTTTGTGGGTTTTCCTTTCAAGAGATAGGAAGCACGCGTTCCTACGTGTTCAAGGTGTTACGGTTGTGCTGCAAGTCGTATCTTTTTCTGTTTACCTTGCGTATGTTTCCTTTTTTGTGCCATACTGGCGCCCCTATGCGTTTCTTCTTTACTTCGTCGGACATTCTTTCCCTTCTAGGCTTAGTCACTCGCCGACTGCCTCGTGTCCCCATTCTTCCCACATATAACCCTCGACCCTACCCCAACGGTCCTTAATTTAGTTCCTACACTGCTTGGTCCATTCGCCGTTGGGATAGTATAAGTACGCGACGCCATGTATTAGTAACACAAGCTAGTTCTACGCAATCATACGTAGTTTCCTAGTTTCCAAGTCATTCCTAAGGTCAATCCGAAGTTGACTAGGAATTCCCTATCGTCTCTACCCTTAGTCGCTTCACCTCACTATGTTCCGCGTAACAAAAGAACTAGCTTCTCACTAGTTGAGAGCTATCAACGCTCCAACCATTCCACCTCGATATTTCCCTCCCCTTTCCCCTACCCACTTCACCACCTCCGAAAGCGAGGAAAGTAACCTCTATCAAAACGTCCTCTCTCCTCCCACGAACTCTCCCCCTCCTGAAGCGACTCTAGCAGATATGAATCAACAGCAGCAGCAGAACGATCCCGTTGACCCTGTGCCAGCCTTCGTTCCTGGCCCTATTCCCCCTGAGTCGAAAGCAGGTCTACCCAATGCTTTCTCTGGGGAAACGAAAGATGCCGTCCATTGGGAACAAGCTATGGCAGCATACTTCAAGTTGAATCCTGCCCATTATATTTTCGACGGTCCCAAAATCTTGGTAACGCTTAGCAAACTAACAAAAGGACGAGGAATTCCGTTTGCTGAGAAGTGGTACCATCGTCTCAATGATGAAACCATTCCAGATGATGAAAAGACGTATGAGTTAATGATGAAAGACTTTGACAAAACGTTTTACCCGTTTAACTTCAAAGAGGAGGCACGCCGAAAGCTGCTAGCCTTAAAACAGAATACCCGCGACCATGCAGAAGGATTTCAAAATTTCGTTGCAGATTTTCAACTTCATGCTGCGCAGAGCGGCATCATGGACCAGTTCACTCTGATTGATTCCTTTGCGGCGGGCCTAGATCCCCAACTGAGCCAGATGATTCTCTCAATGGCTGCTATTCCCGAAACTCTCGATGAATGGGTTTCTGCCGCCTCTCGTTTCCATGCTCAACAGCAGCGTATTCGCGCAATTCGTGCAGGCGGATCATTAAGTCTTGGCACGGGACAACATCGCCGTGATCCAAATGCTATGGATGTAGATGCCGTCTTTCTATCACCAACCAATCACGCAAAACATTTACGCAAGAATCGTTGCTTTATTTGTCATAGGATCGGGTGCAGGGCAAGCAATCACCCCGATAAGCGATCCAGAGTACAAACAGCTGGAACGGCTGCTCAAACGCCTCGTCCCTTCCCCCAGCGAGAAAACGGTCCCGGGCCTTCTCGAATTCCTCGACCAACGCCCATTCGTGCCATTCAGACTGAGCAACAAACTGCTGGGTCAGAACCCACGAAACTAGATCTCTTCATCTCTCGCTTGGTAGAGAAAGGGACCACTGCTGAGCAGATTCATAACGTTCTGGAAGCCTGCTATGAGGATAACGTGGAAACCGAAGAAGTGGCCAGAGTAGAACTGGCCAAGATGAAAGGAAAGGATTTTTAGCGCGGGAGAAGGCGAAGTCAACCGCTTCTCTCCCCATTGAGATAGTAGCCGCTGTACATAACAAACGACCGGAATCAACATCTATGCGTCTCCCCATTCGTTTGTTCGGCTCGTCTTCCCCAGTTGACACCCTCGCTTTAATTGATAGCAGAGCAACGGGAAATTTTGTTGATGAACAGTTTGCTGAAAGAAACCGTCTCCCCCTCACGAAATTAACGACCCCACGAATAGCTCATAACATGGATGGGACTCGAAATAAGACGAAAAGAATAACGCATTGTGTCAACATAGCGGTAAAAATCGGTCCTTGGGTTAAACCCCTGACCTTCTTGGTATTAGCGCTTGGTAACGACCAGCTCATCCTAGGAATGCCCTGGTTACGAACGGCGAACCCTACCATCGACTGGCAAACCGGAACCGTAGAGCTCCCTCTCCCAAAACAAACTCAGTTCGCATCGTGCTGTCAAGCGAATTGCACCATCCGCTCTCTCGCCACTAACATTGATAATAAAATCGCAACTCGGTGGAAAAAACGCTATCGTCCTACCGAACAAATACAAAGGACTACTATAGCCACAGAACTCGCCCAAAAACAGAAACGAGAAGAACGAGTTCTCCCGCAAGAATTCTCGACCTTCGCGGACGTCTTCGGACAGCCGAAGATGGGACAACTTCCTCCATCTCATCCTTTCAACCACGCTATTACTCTGAACCCCCATTTTATCCCTCGCGTGGGGAAGATATACCATCTAACCCCACAAGAACATGAAGCTTGTCGGAAATTTCTCGACGAAAATCTCGCAGCAGGTTGAATTGTCCCTTCTAAATCTCCCCAGGCATCACCATTCTTCTTCGTCCAAAAGAAGACTGGCGACCTTCGTCCATGTCAAGATTACCGCTACCTGAACGAGCATACTATAAAGAATGCTTATCCGTTACCTTTAATTTCGACTCTCATGGACCAACTGAAAGGGTCCAAATTGTTTACAAAATTTGACGTGCGATGGGGATACAACAATGTCCTGATTAAACCGGCTGACCGATGGAAAGCGGCCTTCATCACTCCCTTTGGCCTGTTTGAACCCACAGTCATGTTCTTCGGGTTGTGCAATTCACCTGCCACATTCCAAGCCATGATGAACCACCTCTTTCGTGATTATCTGGCGGAGGGGTGGGTAATCATATACATGGACGACATCCTCATTCACTCCTCTGATTTACCAACTCATCATCATCACACGCGTCTTGTCCTCTCTCGCCTCCGACAACACTCCCTTTATCTAAAACTGGAAAAATGCACATTTGACACCACTGAGATAGAGTACCTGGGAATGGTCATTTCACACAACCATGTCACTATGGATCCCACTAAGTTAACCGCTATTCAACAATGGGCTCCCCCACAGTCAGTAAAGGGGGTCCGCTCCTTCCTCGGTTTTTGTAACTTCTACCGACGGTTCATCCCCAGTTTCTCCCAACTCGCCGCCCCTCTTCATCGACTCACGAGGAAGGGTCAACCATGGATTTGGTCACCTGATTGTGTGCAGGCGTTCGACCGATTAAAGAAGATTTTCCTTTCCGCTCCAGTCCTTACCCTCCCTGATCTCACATGTCCCTTCACCGTTATGACCGACGCTTCGCTTGTCGCCACGGGCGGTATCCTCATGCAAACTGATGCCAACGGAGATTTGCATCCTTGTGGTTATTTATCGAAGACGCTCTCCCCTCAGGAGCGCAACTACGATATTTACGACCGCGAGCTTCTAGCCGTCATTCACGCACTCACCGAATGGCGTCACTATCTTCTTGGGACCGGTCTTCCTGTCACCGTTGTAACCGACCACAAAAACCTCTCTTTCTTCCATCAACCCCAGCGTCTTTCTCGCTGCCAGGCCTGTTGGATGCTCTTTCTACAGGACTTTGATCTTCACTTCTCCGTCCGTCCGGGCACAGCCATGGGACCCACCGATGCTCTCTCCCGCTCTACAACTGTTGACACATCCGCGGACAATTCCAATGTCACTCTCCTCCCTGCCGACCTCTTTCTCGCACGTATTTCTCTTTCCTTGGCGCAGTCTATCGCATCCGCTTCCTCTTCTGACCCTCTCGTCGTCTCCGCTTGTGACCTTCTTCATCGAGGTCTCCCCCTTTTCTCTCGCTCTTCCCTTTCTGATTGGTCTTTTGACGACGACTGTCTATATTTCAAACGCCGGCTCTACGTCCCTCCTGCTGCCTGACACGACCTCGTCTCCTCCGTCCACTCTGCCCCTTCTGGTGGTCACGGGGGCATCTTCCGCACCATCTCCCTCTTACAGTGGGACTACTGGTGGCCCGGTTTGTCCACCTACGTCCGCCGCTTTGTTCTTGGCTGTCCTCTCTGTCAGTCCAGCAAGGTTAATACGCACCCTTCTGTCCCCCCTCTCTCTCCTCTCTCTTCCTCCTCCTCCCGCCCTTTCCAGCAGCTGTCCGTTGACCTCGTCTCTGGTTTTCCTCTCTCTTCGGGCTTTGATTCTATTTTGGTTGTGGTCGACCACGGACTTAGTAAGGGGGTCTTTCTCCTTCCCTGCGCTAAGACCATCAATGCAGCAGGAGTCGCGCACCTTTTCTTCTCTCGCATTTTCCCACACGTAGGCCTTCACGACAAATTGATCTCGGACCGTGGTCCTCAATTCGCCTCAACATTCACTCGCGAACTAGCACGACTATTGCATTATGATGTTGCTCTCTCTTCGGCATACCACCCCCAGACCGACGGTGAATCTGAGCGAGTAAATCAAGAGATTGAGACCTATCTTCGTCTCTTCTGTCAAGACCACCCAGAAACCTGGGTGGAGTTACTCCCTATGGCACAGTTCGTTCATAACTCCTCTGTTCACTCTGTAACGAAATGCTCTCCGTTCTCACTGATTTTGGGATACGAACCACATGCCTACCCACCCCTCGGTAAAACTTTCCTCCCCTCTTTGACGGAACGCCTTACGACATTGGACAAAGCACGCAATGAGGCGATATTCGCCCATCAAATGGCTCAACAATTAATGAAAGAACGACTGCGGAGTAAGTTCCATCCGTGGAAAGTCGGCGACAAGGTGTGGCTAGAAGCGAAGAATTTGAAACGAAGCTCTCCTTGGCGGAAATTAAACCCCCTACGAGAAGGACCATTTGAAATTACTAAGGTTTTATCCCCTGTGGCGTATCAATTACGTCTACCCTCTCAATGGAAAATCCATGATGTGTTCCATGCCTCCCTCTTATCCCCCTATCGGGAAACAGCGGAATTCGGAAAAACCTCGTTACGGCCTCCCCCTTTGGACATCAGCAGTGATGAAGAGTGGGAAGTAGAACGGATCTTGCAACACAAAGGGACAAGACAGCGAAGGCAATTCCTCATCAAATGGAAGAGCTACCCCTGGTCCGAAAATACCTGGGAACCGGAACGGAACTTAGGCCACGCACAGACCCTCCTCGCTGTATATAAACGAGAGCGGTCCCTCTAACGCTCCCCATTCCCCTTTTATCAACCAATCATCATGCCCGCAACGCGAAACTCCTCTTCCTCCCCTCGTCCCACCACATCCGGACATTTGATCCCTTCTGTCTTTCCTATCAAAGTCAACTTTCTTCCCGACATCGCCCGCCAACTCGTCTTCTCTACCGTCCTTCAAGATGCCCCCTTGTTCGCTCGAGCAATGGAATCCGAAGTCATGGACTGAGCCATCGAAGAGGCTTGCACAGTCTATCATACCCTTGCCACCTTACGTCTCATCCTCAACTCTTCCTTCCCCACCGACCGCCCCCCCCTTCTAGCTGCACAGAGCATTACTTGTCTGGGACGAGCCCGAACGCAGATGTTAGATTTATTATATCGACTAGGATTTGGCTATGTCATCAATTCTCTCCCTTTCAATATTATAGGTCCTATCGTACGACCTTTTTTGGTCGTGATGCATCCCTCCTCCTGGTTCGCTTACCTGTGGCAACAAGAGATGCCGGTTCGACTCACCGCAGTGTCTTCCTATCCTTTGCCGCCTCTTGCTGTTGAACCAACAGATCCGCCAGAAGTGGAGTCCGACACCCCCCCTGCTTCAACGATGCCCGGAGGATATGTCTCATCGCCAACGTCATCTCCTCCTCCACCACTAGTCCCCGCTCCTTCCCCTCTTCCGGTACCACCCCCTAACCTCCCCGAGATCCCTCGTGATCGGCCGTCCCCATCCCCCACGTCCTCACACCACACCCAAGAATCAACCCCGTCCGGGAAGTGGACCAGGAAAAAAGGGAAAGGAAAGAAGAAAGCGGCCGTACAAGCACCATTTGGTCTCCCCTCCTCCCCTGCATATAATCTTTGACCTCGCCCGATCCCCACTCCTCGCCCCTCCCCCGACGAGATGAGCAACTTATTTGCGTCCTCCTCCGCCACACCACTGGACGACGACTGGCACTCCGTCTGTGAGTGGTGCAATGAACGGGATACCCATCTTGGCATCTGGTGTCCCCGTCATCAATGCCCCTCATGCTATGCCTATGCTCCTGGACACCTCCTAGCCAACTGTCCGGCCAGTACCTGTCCTTACTGCGCCAGATCTCATTGGGGTCTCCCCTGTCCTCTTTATCGATGCTGCCCGAACGGCTGCGACGAGTGTCGAACGATGGTCTGGGGCGAGCTATGTCCACGTCAGGTTCGCACCCAATATCTTCAAGAGGAAGAGGCGATACTCCACCGGGACTTGCCGGACGACTACAACTACGTCATTCGTGAGTAAAAAGTCAGCGACTTTTCGGTTAGTTCAGGGGTTCTGTTACGGTTGTGCTGCAAGTCGTATCTTTTTCCGTTTACCTTGCATATGTTTCCTTTTTTGTGCCATACTGGCGCCCCTATGCGTTTCTTCTTTACTTCGTCGGACATTCTTTCCCTTCTAGGCTTAGTCACTCGCCGACTGCCTCGTGTCCCCATTCTTCCCACATATAACCCTCGACCCTACCCCAACGGTCCTTAATTTAGTTCCTACACTGCTTGGTCCATTCGCCGTTGGGATAGTATAAGTACGCGACGCCATGTATTAGTAACACAAGCTAGTTCTACGCAATCATACGTAGTTTCCTAGTTTCC
>JBBPJT010000817.1:0-14461 GCA_038088895.1 Xerocomus potaroensis
AGAGGAGGTGCTAAGCAAGATAGACTCAGTTCTCCCCCTTCCATTTCGCATTTTTACCATCTAAAGGCCCCCTCTCCTTAAATCTCAAAGATCAGGCTTATCAAGCTTGGTATAGAGATTAGAGGTGCTTCAGTAATCATGTTGAAGAAGGGCAGTGGTGTGAAAGATGCCACCATGACCCCCAGCAGGGGACGAATGGATGGACAAAATGAGGTCATGGCAGGCGGAAGGAGGGATATAGAGTCGATGGCGGTAATACAGACATCCATTGTGAAAGGACCAGTCCAGACGAGCAGACTGAGGAAAAAGAGGGGAGCCCTCATGCATCCGCTTGAGAGTGGAGAGAACAAGAGGGTCAGAGGAGGAGGAACGATGGATCTTCTCCTGCAAGGCGACATCAATGAGAGAAATGAAAACGGTGTCAGGAAGAAGAGTGACATCTGTATTGTCGGTGGATGTATCAGGGGAAAGGGAGCGAGAGAGGGCATCGGCAGGACCCATAGCAGAACCTGGTTGGACACTGAAGCGAAGATCGAAATCTTGGAGAAAAAGCATCCAACGAGCTTGTTGACGGGAGAGGCGATGAGGTTGACGGAAGTAGGAAAGATTCTTATAGTCGGTATAGATCATAACAGGAAGTCCAGTGCCCTGGAGGTAATGTCGCCACTCAGTAAGAGCGTGGATGACTGCCAACAACTTATGGTCATAGATATCATAGTTATGCTTGGTGGGGGAAAAGGTTCAGGAGATGTAACTATAGGGGTGTAAGTCGCCATTGATGTCGCACTGCATAAGGATACCCCCAGAAGCGAGAAGGGATGCATCTGTCATCACTTTGAAAGGGTGTTGGAGATTGGGAAGGGAGAGAACTGGAGCTTTGGTGAAAACTGACTTTAAGGTAGTAAAGGCAGTAGCACATGACAAGGACCAGTTCCAAGGAACGTCTTTTTTTGTGAGATGATGGAGAGGGGCAGCAAGAGTGGCGAAATTAGGGATAAAGCGACGATAAAAGTTACAAAATCCCAGAAAGGAATGAACACCCTTGAGGGATTTGGGGGGGTTCCACTCAGTGATAGCTGAAACTTTGGTGGGGTCCATCTTAAGGCTATTATGAGCAATGATCATCCCTAAATATTCGACTTGTGTGGCGTCGAAGGTACATTTTGACAACTTGAGGAAGAGGTTGTGTTGATGTAGACGGCGAAGTACTTTGTTCGTTCATTTGTGATGAAGTGCGAGATGAGAGGAGTGGATGAGGAGGTCGTCCATATAAATGATAAGCCATCCTTCTGCCAAGTAATCTTGGAAGAAATGGTTCATCATGGCCTGAAAAGTTGCAGGGGAGTTGCACAGTCCAAAGAACATAACAGTGGGTTCAAAAAGACCAAAAGGAGTAATGAAAGCTGCTTTCCAACAGTCTTCGGGACGGATGAGGATGTTGTTGTATCCCCAACGAATGTCCATCTTTGTGAAAATTGAAGACTCTTTTAATTTGTCAAAAAGGTTGGAGATTAGGGGAAGTGGATAGGTGTTCTTGACGGTGTGTTCATTCAGATATTGATAATCCTGACACAGGCGAGGATCACCTGTTTTCTTTGGTACAAAGAAAAAGGGGGATGCCTGTGGAGATTGTGAAGGCACTATCCATCCGGTTAAGAGATTTTTGTCAAGAAACTTTCGGCAGGCGAGTAATTCAGCGGGATTCAGTCGATAGACTTTCCCTATTTTTGGAACGAGAGTGGATGTTAGGGTGATGGAGTGGTCAAGATCATGAGAGGGGGGAAGAACACCTGCTTTTGGTTCACCAAAGACATCAGCGAATTCACTAATAAAATCTGGGAGGAGAGTCGCTGTTGGGAGACTTTCCTGTGCCAACGTGGTGGAAAGGGTCATACGAGCAATTCGATGTGGTGGGGAATAATATCGTTTCTTCCATTGTTTTGCTATTCAGACATCTGGGGAGGAATGAAGATATCGTAATAGTAATGTATGATCAATGAAGTTGGTAGGAGAATGAGAGGGGAGACCTGGCAACTGTATCGTCCCCTTTTCCCAGTTGATTAGTGGGTTGGTTTGCCATAACCAAGGTAGGCCAAGGATGGCATATTCTTTCCCCAGGTAAGTCACAAGGAATTCCCACTCAGCTGTCCATCTGGGGACACCAGCGGTTAGGATTACTTTGTGGGTAATGCGTGCTCCTTTGTTATGTGTGCCATCCACATTTCATACATCTATATGAGTGGAGAGTGGAATAAGGGGTAGACGATGTTTCTTTACGAAGGCGAAATCGAGAAAACTTCCTGTTGCGCTGCTGTCGATTAATGCAGAGGTGTTGACTTTGTGTCATATCCGTGCACCTCCAGTCATGTCTGCACACTCCGGTCGTATCCGACACAACTCTGGTGTGTTCTTCTTAATGTTTTACCTTAGCCCTTCCGGACCTTGATATTGTTGTTACTACGTTTACTATACCTATTGACACTTGACAGGTAGTACATCGCGTAGTTAGTTGTTCTCTGCGGTTCGGATGTCATCCGGAGTTGGCTCCAATGATATCTCAACACCTGTTGTTTCATCTGTCACTCTTGACTTTCACCTTGTTTCACCCATCACCCCTCTGTCATTCTGATACGTGTTTCACATTACCTTAGAGTATATAAACCTTTCAATACTCTCCTGTAGTCCTCAGTTCGAATATCAACAAGAACCGACGTTCTTCTCCCCTGCTTTCTCCTGTTCTCTCTGACTGTCCGACCTCTCTAAATTTGGGATCCTGGATTCCGTGTAAGGGCGCACCACATAAGGTGAAGCCAAGTCCCGGCCCCCTCAACTCCGGTTCATCAGAGTTATCCCGGAGTTTGTCCGGCACGTTCTAACACTTTGTGTGGACCAGAGGATAGAGAGAGAGGAATATGCATAGACTTAGTCGATCTCCCGCTAGTATACATGATGGCCACAGTATCTGATGGAAAGGATGCCATCAACATAGTGCCTTTCCGCCCTAAAAATCCGCTTCTATGTGGGATATCTCTTCTGCTCCTGTTTCATCAGCTGTGTTGCTATAACAAGCTTGTAATACTTGATGAATTTGCTCTGTTGTTGTTCCTTGTGCAACTAGGGTAGCAATATACTGGTCTAGCCCAGTTGTGGTATTTGTTCTGATATTTTGTCGAGTTGAGGTTGTGTTGCCTCCATTATTAACCTGTTGACGAAATGGATTGTTGGAGGATGAGTTCGGAGGACAAGAGATAGCAGGGGGGTGATCTTCTCGTGTTCATCATTGATTCGATGATCCCCCTTGATGATTACTAGACTGACATCTGATACGATGGCAGATAAAACATCTATTTTCTCGGAGATGTTTGGCTCGATTTGCAGGGGAGAGGAATACTGTGTCAACATCCATAGTGTTTGGATCTCTGGGTCGTCCAACGTTAAGAGTTCCTCCAGTGCGTAATGCACGAATTCGTTGTTGTTGTGCATGGAATTTAGCAGCTGCGGTTACCCATTCTTCAAGGGTGGCAGGTAGAACTCCCATGGAAAGGATCATTTGGGTGATTTGAGGGTTGAGCCCCCCAGCGAAGGCATCTATCAGAGTGGCATCATCGGTGACGCCCGATCGGGCTGCATGTAATTGAAAATCGGCTAGATAGTTTTGGAATCCCTCTTCTCTATCTTTAAGATTCTGGTGGGTGTTCAACATTTTTCGCCTCGCTTCTTCTTTGAAATTGTAAGGATAAAACATCTTGCCGAAATCTTCCATAAAGACGTTGTATGTTTTCTGAGCTGCAGGGAGAGCGACGTTGTTGAGTCTAGTATACCATTTCTCGGCAAAGGGAACACCTCATCCCTTCATGAATTTGCTAAGGGCGGCGAGAATTTTATCGCCATCTGTTACATAGATAGTGGGGTTTAAAGTGAAGTAGGCCATCATGGCCATTCCCCAACTAACCACTTTTGACATTTCTCCTGTAAAATCGGAGGGCATTCCAGCCTTTCGTTCGGAGGGATTGGGAGGGACGTTCATGGCTGGAGGAGGGGGTAATGCAAGGTGTGGGGATAGTGGGGGAGGGGGAAGAGCGAGGGGGGTGAGTGCAAGTGGAGAAGTTGGAGCAGAGGAGGGAAGATGGTAAGTAGATTGGGTGGGGGAGAGGGCAATGGGGGATCCTGCTTTGTCCTCACTGGACTCAGGTTGGGGTGGGGGAGAGGGAGCGCGGAAATGATATCGGGGTGGAATGGCTGGAGTGTTAATAGCGTCTCAGCAAGGAGAAGCTAGTTCTTTTGTTACGCTTTGGTTATGGAGAATGACAACGTCAAAGTATCTTCTAGTTATTGGAGCAACCCAATGACCTTAGAAGAGGACCAGGAAGGACTAGGAACTACAACTTAGGATTGCATAGAACTAGCTTACTGTTACAAGTACATGTGCTAGGTATTTATCCTGTACAAATCAGCAAACGGACCAAGCTATGCCTACTATTTATGGAAAGGCAACACTATGGGGAATGCCAAGGGATAAGAGTGGGAAAGTTGGGGAACACGAGGAAAACATGAGGTAATCCTAGAAGAAGAAAAGCGTCCAATAAAACAGTAATATTCGTAACACTTCCCTGTATTTCGTCACTCATTGACCAATTGAAAGAGTCCACAATTTTCACAAAGTTCAATGTATGATGGGGGTATAACAACATCCTTATTTGACCAAAAGACCGCTGGAAAGCCGCCTTCATTACCCCTTTTGGTCTTTTTGAACCGACAGTGATGTTCTTTGGTCTTTGTAATTCCCCTGCAACATTCCAAGCTATGATGAACCATATATTCCAGGACTACCTTGCTGAGGGATGGCTTATCATTTACATGGATGATATTCTTATCCACTCCTCCAAACTAACAAGCCATCATCACTGAACATGTCTTGTACTTGACTGACTATGGGCCCACTCATTATATCTAAAACTTCCTAAATGCACTTTCGATGCTACAGAGATTGAATATTTGGGTATGGTCATCGCACATCATAATGTATGCATGGATCCCATCAAACTTGCTGCCATCGACCAGTGGGTTTCTCCTCAATCTGTGAAAGGCGTGCAATCCTTCCTAGGGTTCTGTAATTTCTATTGAAAATTCATCCCAAACTTTTCCCTTCTCATGGCCCCATTGCATCAACTCATGAAGAAAAATCATCCCTGGGTGTGGGATGAGGTGTGCATGAACGCTTTCATGATGCTGAAACAGATGTTCACTTTCGCCCCCATGTTATTTCTCCCTGATCTCCAAAAACTGTTTGTGGTCATGACTGATGCCTCCCTTACAGCCACAGGAGGGGTACTCATGCAATGAGATGTTAACGGCGACTTACATCCCTGTAGTTATCTTTCTCGAATGCTTACCCCACAGGAACAGAACTATGATATTTACAATTGAGAGTTGTTAGCTGTTGTCCATGCCCTCACTGAATGGCATCACTATCTGCAGGGGATGGGCCACCCTGTCAAAGTATATACGGATCACAAAAACCTCTCCTATTTCTGACAACCTCACCACCTCTCCCACCACCAAGCCTGTTGGATGCTCTTCCTTCAAAATTTTGATCTCAAGTTTGTCATACGCCCCGGTACCACTATGGGTCCTGCAGATGTGCTCTCACGCATGATGGATATCAACACGTCTGCTGACAATGCCGATGTTGTCCTTCTCTCCCCCAATCTCTTCCTCGCTCGCATCGATGCCTCCCTCCTCTCCACCATTCATGTCTCCTCCCTCACTGACCCACTTGTCCTCTCCACCCATTCTCACCTTCAGCACAGTGTCCCTCTCTTTTCCTGCTCTTCTGTCTTTGACTGGTCCTACTCCCCTGTCAATGGTTGTCTTTACTACCACCACCGCCTTTACGTTCCCCCTGCTGCACGTTCCTCCCTCGTGGCCTCTATCCATTCTTCCCCCACCAGTGGTCATGGAGGGATCTTCTGCACACTCTTCCTTCTCCAACACAATTATTGGTGGCCTGCCATGGCCTCTTTTGTCCACCATTTCATCCTTGGCTGTCCTCTTTGTCAGTCCAGCAAGGTTAACACTCACCCCACCATTCCTCCTCTCTCTCCCCTTGCTTCCTCCTCCACTCTCCCTTTCCAACAAATCTCTGTCGATCTTGTCTCCGGTTTCCCTCTCATTGATTCTTTCGATTCAGTCTTGGTCGTGGTCAACCATGGGCTTAGTAAGGGGGTGTTTTTCATCCCTTGTTCCAAATCAAGTGATGCCACCGACATCACTCATCTCTTTTACACCCACGTGTTCCCCCACGTTGGACTCCACAACAAAATGATCTTGGACAGAGGTCCACAATTTGCTTCTGCCTTTGCTCGCGAACTCGCCCACCTTCTTCATTATGATGTGGCCCTCTCCTCAGCATATCATCTCCAAACTGATGGAGAAATGGAACGAGTAAATCAAGAGTCGGAAACCTACCTGCACCTCTTCTGCCAAAACAACCTGACTATGTGGGTCACTCTACTGCCCATGGCCTAGTTTGTACATAATTTTTCCACCTATTCCACAACAAAGGCAACCCTGTTTTCACTCCTTGGATATGAACCATGAGCGTATCCTCCTCTGGGGAAGACCTTTCTTCCATTGCTAACCAAGCAACTCACGCTTCTCGATAAAGCCCAGGAAGAAGCCCTTCATGTGCATCAACTGGCACAACAGTATATGTGGGAATGGATGAGAAGCAAGTTCCAACCATGGCGAATGGGCAATAAAGTGTGGTTAGAAGTGAAGAATCTCTGCTGAAGCTCCTCTTGGCAGAAATTAAACCCTTTACGTGAAGGGCCATTTGAAATTTCCAAGGTGATTTCCCCTGTGGCATATCAACTACACCTCCCTAAAATGTGGAAAATTCACAATGTCTTCTATGCTTCCCTTCTAACCCCATATTGAGAAACTGCCAAATATGGTAAACCCATTCTCCACCCCCCATCTTTAGAAGTCAAAGGCAAAGAAGTATGGGAGATAGAACGGATCTTAAATCACAGTGGAACAAAGAAGAACCAGAAATTCCTCATCAAATGAAAGGGTTATTCCTAGGCAGAAAACACCTGGGAACCGGAATGGAACTTGAGAGGTGCATGGACCACCCTCCTCACTTATAAGCAAGAGCATGCACTGGATTGAAGGACCATCTTCCTCGCCACTCAACATCTTCACCATGCCCCCTCTTTGCTCCAACTCCCCCCGTCCTACTACTTCTGCTCATCTCATCCCTGCCGTTTTCCCTATTCAACTCAACTTCCTCCCAGATATCACTCACTTCCTCGTATTCTCCTCCGTCTTGCAAGATGCCCCATTGTTGGCAAGAGCAATGGAATCATGGTTGATGGACCATGCCCTTGAGGACACATGTCAAGTGTACCTCACTCTAGCTATGCTGAGGGTGGTTTTTGCCAGTGCCACCCCAACTGACCAACCTCCTCTTCTCACTGCACAAGGGGTTACTTGTTTGTCTTGTGCTCGCAGGCAAACACTTGATCTCCTCTATCATCTAGGGTTTGGTTACGTTCTCAACAATTTGCCCTTTGACCTCATCAGTCCTATCATCTGTCCATTTTTATGCACTCTGCATCCTACTGCTTGGTACGCATATCTCCAAGCACAAGAGAGGCCAGTGAGGATATCCACCATCAACGTCTTTCCCCCAGAACCACTAGCCCTCGCTGACTCTCCCCCACCATTAGTTCCCATCAAAAAGGAAGCAGACCAGGTACCTTCCTCGTCAAATCTTGATAACACCAGCATGCCCAGAGCATACCAGTCCCCCTCACTGCCAACACCGATATTACTAGTAGCTGATAAATCCCCTCTCCCTGTACCTGCTCCTTCCCTTCTTCCCACCATTCCTTGTGACCGAACAACTCCCTCTCTGTTATGCATATGATGATGGACCTTCTAGTCACTAGAGTAACCCAGAGACCTTAGAAGTGACACAGGAAGGACTAGGAAACTACACATATATTGCGTAGAACTAGCTTGCCCTTACAAATACATGCGCTAGGGTTTTATCCTAAGTTATCTGGCGAACGGACCAAGCTATGCCTACTAAATAGAGTAAGACAAACCATGGGGAAGCCAAGAAGTGGATGTGGGATAGTTGGGGACACGAGGATAACGACAGGTCATCCTAGAAGAGGAATAGCGTCCAAAAGAATGGAAATGAATCGGAAATGAACTATCAGATAAGATTTCTTCGAGACGAAAGTAGATAAGAAGCAAATGAAGAGAAAATTGTAACATAAGGTCCGCCTTAGCTGAAAGGTCACCAACCTTTACTCCTTATCAAGGAAATCATAGATGGCATTGTCCAGGTCGTTTGGTTCAGCGTCCAATTCTTGACATCTCACTCGACGAGGACACAATTCCCCCCAAGGAAGCGTCCGACATTCGTCGCATCCATCAGGTCCACATTTATACAGTGGGCAAGGGCAACCCCAATGTTGTTGCTGGCAATAGACGCATGCTCCTTGAGGGCAGTTGTGCAGGTCGTGCCCAGCTCCATAGACCAAACAAGATGGACATTGGTGTGTAGGACACCAGATCCCCAAATGTGTATCTGTCTCGTCACACCATTCGCATCGAGAAAACCAAGCTGGTTCAATGATAGAAGAAGAGGAGGCGGGGGTATCGATGTATATGGGTGTGACAACTGTGGAAGGGTGTAACAAGGAAGGGGGACAAGTTTTCGAGCGAAGGTTGTATGATGGGGAGGAAGGGAGACCGTATGTTAATACCACCTTCTTCTTTCCTTTCTTCTTAGCTCGTTTCAACGAAGGAGACGGTGATTCTGGAGGGGGAAGAGAAGGCAGTGATAGAGGTGGAACGGGAAGAGGGGTTTGTTCTTCGGCACGGGCGACAAGAGGAGGAATATTCTCCTCGTTAGACGATGAAGGGGATGGGGGAAGAAGAGGAGGGATGACTGGAGAGGACGAAGAAGATGTAACTATCCCTGGTACGAGTGGAAGAGAAGAAATGGAAGGGTTTGAAGGGGGTACGATGGAAGCATAGGGGAGGGATTCGACTGGTCTATGAACTACAGTGGCTTCGTCAGTGTGGAGGTAATCGTACCAAACAGTGGGGTGAAGATGACGTAAGAAAGGGCGAACAATAGGACCAATTAGTTCAAAGGGAAGAGAATTGATGACATATCCTAATCCCAACCGATAAAGAAGGTCCAATAATTGTAATTTAGCTTGGCTCATCAGAGTGGAGCCTTCGGCGGTGATGATAGGGGGGTGATCAGAGGGGGTGGCAGTGTTGAATACCAATCGAAAAGTACACAACATTAAAAACAACATGCAGGCATCATAGATGGTGTTACACGAGGTGTAGCACCGAGGATCTTCTAGTCAGAGGAGTAACCCAAAGACCTTAGAAGTTTACACTGGAAGGACTAGGAACTACACTGGTATTGCGTAGAACTAGCTTACCGCTACTAATACATGCGCGAGGTATTTATCCTACGTACTTGTGCGAACGGACCAAGCGATGCCTACCTAATTCAGGTGACAAGACTATGGGGAACGACAAAAGGGGATATGGATGAAAGTTTGGGGACACGAGGATAACGCGAGGTTAACCTAGAAGAGAAAAAGTGTCCAAGATAACGGAAATGAGTCATGGACACGCAAATGACAAAGGGGAGAAACAATATTGTTATCGTGAGAAACCGTAACAGATGGTACCATCAGTAAGGGGGGATTTGACCACCCTCATAAACAGTGGGGCGTCTTGTAGAACCACCACAAACACGAGACAATGGGGTAGAGGTGGAAGAAGATTGGTACGGATAGGGAATATGGTGGGCACTTGATGGGTAGCATAGGAGGGGGGAGGGGGAGTGAGGGAGGTGTTACGAGTGGGAGGCATGATGAGAAGCTGGCAAGATGTTACAATGAGTGGTTCTTTTTATATGCAGTGAGCATGGCCCGTGCTCCCATCAGGTTTCGTTCTGGTTCCCACGTATTTTCCGCATGGGAATATCCTTTCCATTTGATGAGATATCGTCGCGTTCTCATGTTCCCTTTATGTTGTAAAATCCGCTCTACTTTCCATGCTTCATCTCCGTCGACTTCTATAGGGGGTGGACATAACGTGTTTTCCCCATGTTCTTGGGTTTCCCGATATGTAGAGAGAAGAAAAGCATGAAAAGTATCATAAATTCTCCATTTGGTCGGGAGATGGAGTTGGTATGCCACAGGGGAGATTACTTTGGTAATTTCAAATGGCCCCTCATGCAGTGGGTTTAATTTCCGCCAAGGAGTGCTTCAGCAGAGATTTCGTGCTTCTAACCACACCTTATCGCCAACCTTCCATGGACGGAATCGTTTGGTTATTCATTGTTTCATGTATTGTCACGCCATTTTATGTGTGCTGAGTGCTTCCTGATGGGCTTTGTAAAGCCAAGTTAGTTGCTCAGAAAGGGCGGGAATAAAGGTTTTGCCGAGAGGTGGGTAGGCACGTGGTTCATATCCGAGGATTAACGAGAATGGGGTTTGTTTGGTAACGGAGTGAACCGAAGAGTTGTGTGTGAACTGTGCCATAGGAAGGAGATCAACCCATTTCGTCGGTTGATCTTAGCAGAACAAACGGAGATAAGTTTCCAGTTCTTGATTTACTCGTTCAGTTTCACCGTCTGTTTGCGGGTGATAGGCGGAAGATAGTGCCACGTCATATTGAAGTAAATGGGCTAGTTCTCATGTGAAGGCAGAGGCAAATTGAGGTCCTCTATCCAAGATAATACGGTCATGTAACCCTACATGAGGAAAAACGTGCGTGTAAAAGAGATGGGCGATATCGGCTGCGTCAACTGATTTAGAACAGGGGATGAAAAAGACCTCCTTACTAAGTCCATGGTCGACCATGACCAAAACAGAATCAAATGAACCAACGGGAGGGAAAGCGGAGACGAGGTCAACCGAAATCTGCTGAAAGGATCGAGTAGTGACAGAAGAAAGGGGAGAAAGAGGGGGAACAACCAGATGCATATTGACCTTACTGGACTGGCAAAGAGCACAGCCCAGAACAAAACAACGAACAAAGGAAGAGAGGCTGGGCCACCAATAATCGCGTTGAAGAAGGGAAGTGGTGCGAAAAATGCCACCATGACCACCAGCGGGGGAGTTATGAACGGAGGAGACAAGGTTGTGATGGGCAGAAGGAGGAATGTAGAGGCGATGGCGAAAATATAAACAACCATCAGAAAAAGACCAATCAGCACGAGAAGAACAAGGAAAGAGGGGAGAATTTTCGCACATGTGATCAAGAGCGGACAGGATAAGAGGGTCAGAAGAAGAAGAGAGACAAATCTTAGCAAGAAGAGCAGTATCGATAAGGGAAATGAAAAGAGTATCGGGGAGTACAGTAACATCCACATTGTCAGACAAAGTATCAGAGAAATGAGAGTGGAAAAGAGCGTCGGTGGGTCCCATGGCAGTTCTGGGTTGGACAGAGAATTGAAGATCAAAGTCCTGAAGGAAAAGCATCCAACAAGCCTGTCGACGAGAGAGGCAGTGTGGCTGACGAAAGTAAGATAGATTCTTATGATCAGTAAGAATCGTGACAGGAAGTCCAGTTCCCTGTAGATAATGGTGCCATTCAACAAGAGTGTGAATGACAGCCAGGAGTTCGCGATCATAGATATCATAATTCCATTCCGCAGGGGAAAAGGTGCAAGAGAGGTAACTACAAGGGTGGAGATCCCCATTAGTATCGTGTTGCATAAGGACACCTCCGGAAGCAAGTAGGGAAGCATCGGTCATAACCACAAAGGGTTTCCACAGGTTGGGAAGGGTGAGAACGGGAGTTGATACGAAGATAGTTTTCAGCTTGATGAACGCAGCGTCACAAGCAGGAGACCAGTGCCACGGATGATCTTTCCGGGTAAGTTGATGGAGAGGAGCTGCAATAGTGGCAAAGCTGGGGATAAAACAGCGATAAAAATTACAAAATCCCAGGAAGGACCGAACACCTTTGAGCGAATGAGGGGGAACCCAATTGGTGATTGCAGCTACCTTGACAGGGTCCATCTGAAGACTATTATGAGCGACAATCATTCCGAGATATTCTACCTGTGGTGCGTCGAATGTACATTTGGATAGCTTCAAGTACAGATTATGTTTGCAGAGGTGTAGTAGAACTTTACGAGTTCGCTCATGATGAAGAGAGAGGTTAGAGGAATGGATGAGGATGTCGTCCATGTAAATAATCAACCATCCTTCGGCAAGATAATTGCAAAAGACGTGGTTCATCATTGCTTGAAATGTTGCGGGAGAATTGCATAACCCAAAAAACATCACAGTAGATTTGAATAAACCAAAAGGGGTAATGAAGGCCACCTTCCAACGGTCTTCCGGTCAAATGAGGATGTTATTGTATCCCCAACGGATGTCCATTTTGGTAAAGATAGAGGACTCTTGTAGTTTATCAAAGAGATCAGAAATAAGGGGTAAAGGGTAGGCATTCTTGACAGTATGTTCGTTTAGATACCGATAATCTTGACAGGGATGAAGATCTCCTGTTTTCTTGGGTACAAAGAAAAAGGGAGATGCTTGAGGGGATGTTGAAGGGACGATTCGTCCGGCAGCTAGATTTTCGTCAAGGAATGCACAACAGGCAGTTTGTTCAGCCGGATTGAGATGATAGATTTTTCCAATTTTGGAGCTGAATTCCGGAGTTAATGTAATGGCATGGTCGAATTCGCAAGATGGAGGAAGAGTTCCCATTTTTGGTTCATTGAAGACATCCGCAAATGTTGAGATAAATGCAGGAAGTGTCGTTTGTTTGGCGAGGTTCTCAGCTGCGAGGGAAGTGGACAAGGTGGTCTTCACGATGGAAAGGGAGGGTCGATAATGTCTTTTCCATTGTTGGGCGATTCAAGAGTCGGGGGAGACATGGAGGAAACGCGTTAATAGAGTTTCGTCGGAATCCTCTTTTGTGGGAATTGGGAAGTGTACTTCCCCTCTTGCCCAATTGATCAAGGGATTGGTAGTCTGTAACCATGGGAGCCGTAAAATGGCTTTCTCCTTTCCGAGATTGGTGACAAAGAAGTCCCAAGAGGCCCTCCATCCAGGAACTGCAGCCACAAGGGTGGTCTTATGTGTTATCCATGCTTTTTTGTTCTTGGTTCCATCGATATTGCATACTTCTAAGGGGGCAGGTAAATGGGTTATCGGGAGGCGATTTTGTCGTACAAAAGAGGAGTCAAGGAAACTTCCAGTTGCACCACTGTCAAGAAGTGCAAGAGTGTTGACCTGTTTTCGACCATTGTGCAAAGAGAGGGGGAGATGTATAGATTTCGTCATTTTCCCGTTCAGATACATAATAGTCAATTCATTAGATGGGAGAGGGGAAGTCGTCAATGGTACTTTCTCTCCTATCAAAAATCTGTTTCTACCCTGGCAACTTCCTCGCCAGGAGTCCCATTGTTCGCATAACAAGCTTGTAATACTTGATGGATTTGATCCATGGTCGTTCCTTGTGCTACGAGTGTAGCAATATATTGATCTAATGCATTGGTGGTAGTAGTACGAATGTTTTGCTGTGCCCCAGTCTGTCCTCCATTGAGTCGTTGGCAAAATGGATTCGTCGTGGAGGAGGGGGGGTGATCTTCCACTGTGATTGCTGGATCTACAACCAATGTGATGACATATGAAGCACCTATTCTCTCGCAGATGCTTGGCACGATTTGCTGGTGACAGGAAGACAGCATCAATATCCATAGCATTCAGATCTCTTGTTCTTCCTCTGCTTAGATGGCTGCTAAGTGATCCTCCGGTATGAAGGGCACGAATGTGTTGTTGTTGGGCATGGAATTTGGCTGCAGTGATTACCCACTCATCAAGGGTGGCTGGCAGGGTTCCCATAGAGAGAATCATTTGTGCAATTTGCGGGTCAAGTCCTCCTGCGAAGGTGTCGATCAACGTTGCGTCGTCTGTTACGCCTGACTAAGCAGCATGTAACTGAAAGTCGGCTAAATAGTTCTGAAATCTCTCTTCCTTATCCTTGAGGTTTTGCCGAGTATTTAACATTTTTCTCTGGGCTTCCTCTTTGAAGTTGTAGGGATAAAACGTTTTCCCAAAGTCCTCCATGAAGACGTCATAGGTTAGTTGAGCAGGGGGGAGAGCTGGATTGTTTAGTCGAGTGTACCATTTTTTGGCGAAAGGAACACCTCGCCCTTTGGTGAATTTGCTCAGGGCAGCGAGAATCTTGTCTCCATCCGTGACGTAGATGGTGGGATTTAAGGTGAAGTATGCTGTCATAGCCATACCCCAGCCAACTGCTTTGTGTTACGATTTCGTCTTCTCCTCGTTTTCTGTAGTTCATCTCCGTTTCATTTCCGTCCCATTTCCCTTGTCTCGGACGCTTTTTCCTTTCTAGGATGACCTCGCGTTATCCTCGTGTCCCCAACCAA